>JARHVA010006655.1:190000-335000 GCA_037957365.1 Torreya grandis
TTCTAATTTATTATTAATCATATAAAAGATCATTACACCTCATATCTCAATTTATTTTAAACATAAATCAATGTTTGATAATTAAAATATTGATATGTAATTTCAATTCTATTGCTTAGTTTCACTCATGTTGTTCATATAGCTCTTTACACCATAGTTATCCAAGTTATATTAAAACTTAAGGTTAAGTTGACCAATAAACTAATGATAACCATTTTCTAACTTTTAATGTAATTTCATGCATGTATTTTCAAGACTAAGTTTAGATTGTCTTAACTCAAGGTTATTATTCTTAGATATTTCAAATTAAATGAAAGTAATTATAACAAAGATAATTATTTATTTAAATAATAAATATTAAGTCAATAATTGCTTCTTATTGAAAGATAATTGTATCTAGAATAACTATTATCTATATAGCAATTAAATATCTATTTTCTTGATTTAATCACAAAAAAAATATAAACAATTATAAGTAAAATAATCTTATTCAATACTATAAATATCAATAACTAAATCCACATACAAATATAATCACACACAAGATTTCCTTAATTATGTATTAGCATTTAAAACATGTTATGTATATAAATTTTTAAATCTAATGTGCATATGTGTAGGGTCACTATCAATTTATCTCTCATCCTCCAATCATTCCATCTAGTTCATCCTATCCGATTATTGTCTCCATCATCAAGATCTTAACGTAGGATCAATTCTTCATCCACCTTGCAACAAGTTGGTAGTTAGTCTAATTCATCATAAATATTAGCCAATGATGCAAAACTAACAAATACATATCCAAAATATATAGAATAATAAAATATAGTTATCACATCATGTATACTACTCAATAATATCACTATCCCATAATATTATATGTCATAAATATCAAATCAAATCAATAATAATAAGCTAATAACCTATTAATCCATAAATTCAAAGGTTATAAATCATAAGGTGAAATTAGAATGTAACATCCTCCCCCCCTAAAATTGATCATCATCTTTATGACACTTATTCAAAAAAAAAAATTGAATATCAAAAGAGTTTAAAATAATTTTAAAAACATAGTATGCAGTATCACATCATGTAAACAAATGTAGAAACAACTTACAAAACTCATCGTAGTCTTCCCAGGTTGTAGTATCCTCAGAGTATTGGTCCCACAAAACCTTACACTATGACACCTCTATTATACAAATGAAGTTTGTGAGTGTCAATTACTTTTATTGGTTCTACCATAACCACCCAAGAATCTAAAACGTATAAAATACTCTAATCTAAAACATGTAGAGGATCATCTATAAACTTCTTAAAATAAGATACATGGAAATCATTATGTAATAGAGTTAGGGATGGTGGTCATACAATACTATATTCAATAGGATTGACCACTTCTAAAAATTTTAAGGGCCCCACATATCTTAGTGATATTTTTGTTTACTTCTTAAATTTAATCAATCTCTTTTGTGGCTTAACCCATAAAAACACTTTATCACCAATAAAAAACTACCTATCTATCCTCTTCAGATCATCATAACTCTTCTTTCTATCATTGGCCTTAGCCAATTTCTACCTAATTAATCTTACTTTATCCTCCATCTTATAAATCACCTTATCCCCAAATACTACCCTATCTTCTAACTTATTCCAACTAATTTGTGTCATACACCTTCTTCTGTATAGTACCTAAAAAGGTGACATGTTCAAAGCTGACTAGTATGAGTTGTATGAAAAATAAACCAATGGAAGATAATATTCCCATTTATATTATTGATCCATGTAATACATGTGTATAATATCCTCTAACACCTAATTTAATCCTTATATTTGACCATCAGTCTCTAGGTGATATGTAGTGCTTAAATTTAGTTGTGTACCCAAAGCTGAGTTTAGAGTTACCCAAAACCTGGAAGTCATATTTGGATCATGATCTAAAATGATCTTCTTTGGGAATCCATGCAACCTATATACTTCCTTTTAAAAACTCTTCACAAGGGTAGATGCATCATCTATTACATTTATTGGTATGAAATGAGCCACCTTGGTCAATTTACCAACAACTACCAAGATCATATTTTGGCTATTCTATGACATTGGTAAACCTTGGACAAAGTACATACTGATTAATTACCACTTCAAATCTAGTATATCATGTAGATATAATAATTCAAATGGGTTCACATGTTCATATTTCACTCACTGATATTCTAGATGTTGTGACACAAAATATGCCACATCTTTATTGATTCCCTTCTAGAAGTACAAAGGTCTAAGCTCTACCATAAGCTTGGTTACTCCTAGATATCATGAATATGGGAATTTTATAACTCATTCAATACTCTGGATCATATATTCTCTCAATATTACATATACATCCTCCCATTAAAATACATAAGACCATCACTATCAAAATTGAATCTTTTATATCAAGGATTTTGAGCATTATTAGATAATGATTTTTTGACCTATTAATAATATTCATCTCCTAGTGAGAACATAACCACATGATCCCTAAAATTAATTTTGATTTATAGATACACCTGATATGTACCTTATAAAACTCAAAGCATTATATAATTTTTTCTCTTTACCTTTTATGTAATAGATATCAAAGTCATAGTCAGAAAGAAACTCTAACCAATTTCTCTGACAAGCATTTAAATTTGGTTGGGTGAAATTATATTTAAGTCCCAAGTTATCAGTCTTGAGCTCAGATGGTTTTCCCAAAAAATAATGTTTCTAAAATTTCAAATCATGAATAATGATTGCAATTTTAAGATCATGAGGGGAATAATTCACCTCACGAGTTTTTAGCTTCCTTAATTCAAAAGGCACCACTACACCATCCTACATAAATACTCCACCTAAACCCTCTCTTGATGCATCTATGATCATTGAAAATTGAACATTGGGATCAAGAACTCTCAACATTGATATTTACATAGGTCTTCTTTTCAACTTCTAAATATCTACTTCACATTTCTATGACTAGACAAACATTTGATTCTTCTATTACAAGGAAGTAATTGGATTAGATGTCTTGAAATAGATAAGAATAAACTTCCTATAATATCTTATTAACCCAATAAAACTCTTTACCTCATGCACATTTCTTGGCATTGGCGACTCAATAATGTCTCTTATCTTAGATGGATCTACAAAAATAACATCTAAAAAATAATATGCCCTAGATATTGCACTCTCTCTTGGAAAATTGTGCACTTAGATAACTTGGCACATAGCTTGTGCTTTTGTAAACATTGTAGAACTAGTTTTAGATGTTTTAAGTACTCCTATTCATTATTAGATTATATTATAATTTCATCCAAAAATACCAAAATGAAGTGATCTAACTAATCTCTAAACACATTATTCATGACATTCATGAATGTTAATGGTGTGTTAGTCAAACCAAAGGGTAACACCATGAACTCATAATGCCCATAATGAGTTTTAAAAGTTGTTTTTAGAATATCGTCATCTTTAATCCTCAATTTATGATATATCTCTCTAATATATATCTTATAAAATACCATTTCTCCTCACATTTTATCAAAAATATCATCTATACAAGGTAGTAGATACCTATTTTTGCATAGTCAAAGAGTACTATCCTTCTTCAAAAAAACAATTGGTGTACCCCATGGTGACACACTAGGCCTAATCAACCCCTTTGATAGAAATTCATTTAGTTGTGCCTTCAATTCAACCAACTCAGTGGTTGTCATTATATATAGTGCCTTAGATGGTGGTTTTGATCTAGGCATGATGTTGATAGAGAAATTGAACTCATATTTAGGAGGAAAACCTAGTAATTCTTCTAGAAAGATATCAAGGAAATTTATAAGAAATGGATAATTATTTATAGATTTCTCCTTAGGTTCCTCCATTTCATTTATCTTGATGATAAATGCTTGGAACCCTTTTGTTTGATCCCTCTTGAGTTGAATTGTATAAATCTACATGAACCACAACTCTCTCTTTTCACCTTAAATTTGTGTCCAATTTCCAAAATCATCAAGACACTCAAATTTATTTAGATAGCCTTCAACTTTGGCCTTATGTTTAACAATCTAGTTGACTCCTAAGATCACGTCATATGACCCTAGTGGTGATACATATAGATATAAAATATGTGTAAATTTAGGAAACTCAATTATTGCTTCAACTAGACACTTATCAACCATAACTTTTGAGTCATTCCCATATTGTATTAATCATGCATTTATCATATATCTTGATTTTATAAGAAAATTGCTAAGCATTCTAGGATTTGTAAAACATTTTGTAGCACATGTATCTATCAAAATATAAATTAGATGTTCAAATAAAATACCTGACAACTCTATGGGTGATGATTGAAATTTAGCTTGTCAATTATCAATTACTACATGAATACAATACTAAAAATTACCCTGCTAAGAATTATGACCTTTATTCTTTGAATTATCTTGAGGACATTCATGAGCATAATGGTTTCCTCCACAATTGAAAAAACCACTAGGTGGACCTTTCCTATCAATTTGAGAGTTTCCTTAGAAATTGCCATTGGATCCATTCCTATTTTTTATTTTTGGATAAACTATTGAAGTTGGCATTCTAATTATTGGACTATCCCTTGGAGTCTCCACTCCTCGACTTCCATTTATTCTTTTTGAAATTTTGATTAGAATTTATAAACTTTTTATTGAAATTTTCTCTGACCTGAGCTAGATACTTCAATTTTTTCTCTTGATTTATCACCTTCTTGAAGACTTGGTCTATGGTAGAAGTTACATTAACATCTACCTTACCACTGATCTAGGGTTTTAATTCCATGATAAAATTCTTGATTCTAAACCTCTCATCAACTTGGTAATGAGGTACATAATTTAAAAGTTGTTGAACTACTCCTAGTACTCATTCACTGATGAGTCTCACTACTTCAAATTATATAAATCTATGAGATTCTAATCAAAATATAGATATGGTAGCCACCATGTCTTGAAAAATATCACAAACTACTCCCACATTATGTTGGTTGATCCAATATTCATTTTCATCTTTTTGGTGACCCACCAAGTATCTACCATATCAGCCAATTGGTAAGCTCCATAAAATGCTTTGGTAACTATAGAGTAGTTTTTAAATATTTAAATACTTCTCCATCTCAATCAATCATGCTTCAGTTCCATCACCTAGAACAATTCCATTGAACTTAGGTGGACTCACCTTTTTCATGTCCTTAGATAACTCTATAGCTATCTAAGCTCTTACATCCTACTATTTTTCTTGCTCAATGGGTACTTAACAGGTACTTTATGATTTTCTTCCTCACCTTGGTATGAACTTATGGGTCTAGGGTTGTGATCTGATCCCTAGTATCATTCATGGCTGTGAGAATTTGATCCAACTTTGTTGAATGTTTGGTGATAATCATGTTAGGATTATTGGGAGGATTATTTTCATTGGCATACAAAGGAACCTCACCTAATGCTCTTATTTGAATCATTATTCTTTCTTAATAAAAATAAGAATACAAAAACATTAGTGAATCATTAAGTCTTAGATTTGATTCTAAGCTATGATACCACATGTTACAACCCCTCAAGTTGTACTTAGAATAATACAGTAATTTTTTAAAAACTAATTACTTAATATTCATTCCAAAAAAAATACTTAATAACTTATCCAATCAATAACTTATAACTATAACAGTTATAGCTTTAAATACCAAAATATAATGTAGCTTATTACAAATGAAAGAAAAGTAAATACATTAGGATCTAGTCATAGCTGGTCTATCAATATAGAAACTACTATTCAAGTATAAAACATATAATATAATTATATTTCCTTCAGGCATTCAACTTTAATACAATAGATAAATAACAATCTCTCTAGAGCTCAAGTTAAAAAAACTCATGTATAACTGATAACCTCAAGTGTAGTCTCCTAGTAAGTACTAGAGTGGAGAGGGAGAGCATCATCCAAGAGATTTTCCACACCAACCATAGACCATTGATTTCTAGCATAATCCACTATTTAAAAATGGTCCTCCTTTTATGGATAGTTAGATAGAATGGTGTAGGAATCGAAAGATACATGCTCACACCCCATGTTCTATAATATTTCTACTACATGACATGTATCATAAATAAAATATGTTTCTAACATGATATTGCACAACATGAAAATCAAACATATGAAATGACAATTTGAATCTCATATTATTTTGGCCAAATTTTTCAAATAACATATGATCACTTGGATTGATCAATTTCATAACACATCACTTGATCAAATTATCTACATCTAGCATTGGTGGTGTTATCTAGGCTAGTGAAGTCCATCTCACTACCTGCTTAGCATCATCAATGTGGACTATATAATAAACATATATAACATACTATATAACTTAAAGTTTAATTTATATTTTTCCTACACTAAGAATAAAATAGTCTTATCCATACATTATATCCATCAAAGGTATATTATGAAACTAAAACATGTTATTATTACATATCCAACACTATATAACAAAACACTACTTTCAACATTCACATCATCCGAGAATTCTTAAAAAAAGGTAAATTATTTACAAAAATTACTATTTTGGTGTAGTCACAACCACTTTCATAATTTTTATTCTTCTACCATGAAACAAGTATGCCTAAATAATAATAATATATCACTTCTAAGTTAAATAACAGATTAAAGCATTTAATTATAAATTAGATTTCAAGATTCTCTTAGACATATATAAAGTCTTAAATCAAAATTAAGTTTTCCTCAAATGATCTTAAGGTATTATCCTTACATACTTCTCATTATATATATATATATATATATATATATATATATATATATAAAACATACTTTGTACGTATAATACCCATGTACAATCAATAATGTTTTAAATATTTCTTCATTACTAATAAGGATCTAAATAATACTAACTAAATTTAGAAAAAATATTTTATATAAATAAAATGTAGTCAATAAATTAAAAAGTGTAGCTCAGATGTATGGATAACTACACAGTCCATTATAAATAATATGTTGTTAGAAATATTAAAACTCATTCCATTATAATAAATGTTGCCCAAATATAAAATAAGACTTTATTATTTTTAAATGTTGGCCAAATGTGTGATACATAGTCTATAAAAATGCATCTATGTATTAAAAATGCTACTGAGGATTATATATTGAAATATTGTCCATAATTATGAAAATATAAATGGGATGCTTCTAATTATTTCGGAGGTATAATAGGTATAATGCAATCCCCAATTTAAGAAATACTTAATTTTAATAATACAATGAAACACTATCAATTAATGTTCCTTCACTTTGGTAATAGTCTAAATGGATCAATTTAATTTGAAAGGTAGAATTCTTATATAAAATTTAAAAATTGTCCTAAATTTTAAGATGCTATTCAAAATTATAAGATAATGGCAAAGTTATTATGATTCTACCACTCTCTTATTAATTTTCTACGTTATTTTAGGTGGATCAATTTCATATGTATGGCATAATTCTACATATCCAAGACACATGCCTATATAAACTAAATATGTTTATATTATGATGTTGGCAATGAAATATCTTAATTTGATACAATCTTATGTGGATCAACTTCATCTAAAGGGTATATATAAAAGGTAGGATGAAGTCCACAATTTAAGCATTTTTCAATTATAAATTGGTATTAAATTAAAATGTTGTATAATATCAATTAAAATGCATCCACATGGAGTATGAAATGCTTACCAAAAATTAGGATATAGACATAGCCAAGGATATAATACAAGTCACTATTTATGTAGGACATTGCTCACTAATGTAATACACTACTCATGGACATAAAAAACTTCAGCCATTAAAATATATAAAGTGATACAAAATATAAGGCACTTTCTTATGGATAATCTAAGTTTCTTATAAAAAGTGTTTTGGTTTATTGTTGGGTTCAAACTTATTCTTATCAAACAACAAACACATAGAAAAATGATACATAACCAACCTAGTATAGATGTGTTTGGAAATAATATGTCTATCTAACTCTTTCTTTCTCCAACTTCTCTTCAAATTATCCTAGTTGCTTCTTCTTCGTATCTTATTTATTCTATCTCCCTAAATTTGCCTTTTTCTCCTCTATTTTTGTCCATATCTTCTTTCAAAATCTCCCCATAAATTTATAAAATTATTCTCTCTACATGTATGGCATCTTAATTTCCTGTTCACTACAATTCTCTCTTTTCTAATTTAATATTAAGCATATGAAAGATCATTATGCCTCATATCTCAATTTATTTTAAACATACAGTTATGTTTGATAATTAATATATTGATATTTAGTTTCAAGTCTATCACTTAGTTTCATGCATGTTATTCATATAGTTCTTTACACCATAGTTCTCTAAGTTATCTTAAACCAAAAGGCTAAGTTGACCAATAAAATAATGATAACCATTTTCTAACTTTTAATGTAATTTAATGCATGTGTTTTCAAGACTAAGTTTAGATTGTCTTAACTCAAGTTTAGTACTCTAGGATAATTTAAATTCAATGAAATTAATTATAACAAAGATGATTATTTATTTAAGTAATATATATTAAGCCAATAACTACTTCTTATTACAAGATAACTGTATCTACAATAACTAATATCTACATAGAAATTAAATATCTATTTTTTTTATTTACTCACAAAAAATATAAATAATTATAAGTAAATGAATCTTATGTAATCTTATGAATATCAAGAACTAAATCCACATAAAAATATAATCACATACAATATTTCATTAATTACGTACTAGCATTTAAAACATGTTATGTATATAACATTTTGGATCTAATATTGTGTAGGGTCACTTGTAATTTTTGTCTCATCCCCCCAATTATCCCATCTAATCCATCCTCTCTGATGATGCTCTACCTCATCAAGATCTGAGGTTAAGATCAATCCTACATCCACATCACAAGTAGATAGTTAGTCTAAATCATCATAAATATAAGCCAATGATGTAAAATTAACAGATACATATCCATAATATAAATAATAATAAAACATAGTTGTCACATCATGTATACTAATCAATAATATCAATTCTTCTTAATATTATATGTCATAAAGCTCAAATAAAAATAATAATAACCATATTAATCCATGGATTCAGAGGTTATAAATCATAGTGTGAAATCAAGATGTAACATCCTCCCCCTAAGACTAGTCATCATCCTAATGACACTTATTCAAATAAAATTATTGAATATAAAAAGAGTTTAATAAAAGTTAAAAAACATAGGATTAGCTATCACATCATGTAAACAAATGTGTAAATAACTTGTATAATTCATCATAGTATTCTCATGTATCACTATCATCAGAGTATTGGTATCACAAGACCTTACATTATGGCACCTCTCTATTATGCAAATACATTTTGTGAGTGTTAATTATTTATATTGGTTTTACCATGACCACCTTGAGATCCAAAACCTATAAATCATTCTAATCCAAAACATGTGAAGGATTAGCTATATACTTCTTAAGATAAGATACATGAAAAATATTATGTAATATATCTAGGGTTGGTGGCAATGCAAGCCTATATGAAATAGGATTGACCACTTCTAAAACTTCTAAGGGTCCTACATATCTTGGTGATAGTTTTGTTGAATTCCTAAATTTAATCAAGGTCTTGTATGACTTAACCCATAAAAATATTTTATCACCAATATAAAAATACCTATCTATTCTCTTCAGATCAATTTAACTATTTTGTCTATCATTTGGCTCAGCCAATGTCTACTTGATTAATATTACTTGATCCTCCATCTTAGAAAACATTTCAGGCTTGAATACTGCCTTGTCCTTTAACTTATCCCATTTGATTGTTATCCTACATGTTCTTTTATATAGTGCCTCAAAAGGTACCATATTTAAAGCTAACTGGTAAGGGTTGTTGTATGAAAAATCAACTAATGGAAGACAATCTTCCCATTTGTATTACTATTCCATGCAATACACACATATAATATCCTCTAACACTTGATTTACTCATTTAGTTTAACCATCAATTTTTGGGTGATATATGGTGCTAAAATTTAGATGTGTACCCAAAGTTGAGTTTAGAGTTACCCAAAACTTGGAAATCATCTTTATATCTGATCTAAAATGATCTTCTTTGGGAATCCATGTCGCATATATACCTCTTTTATGAACCTCTTCATAAGAGTAAGTGTATCATCTATTAAATTTCCTGATATGAAATGAGCCACCTTGGTTAATTTACCAACAACTAACAAGATCATATTGTGCATATTATGACATTGGTAAACTTTGGACAAAGTCCATACTGATTACCTACCACTTCCACTTTGGTATATCATTGGATATACCAATCGATCTAAGTGTACATGTTTAGCTTTCACTCACTGACATTTTAGATAATGTGACACAAAATCTACCATATCTTTATTGATTCCCTTATATAAGTACAAAGATCTAAGCTTTTCCATGAGCTTGGTTACTCCTAGATGTGAAAAATATGGAGAATTTTATAACTCGTTAAACACTATGCTTATAATATTCTCTTTATCTAACACATACATCCTCCCATTAAAATGGAGAATACCATCACTATCAAAATTGAATCCTTTATACCAAGGATTTTTTAGCATTATTAGTCAATGATTTTCTAACCTATTCATACTATTCATATCCTAGTGATAACTTAACCACATGATCCTTTAAAGTACTCCTAATAATATTTATGGCTACTATGTACCTTCTACGAATCAAAACATCAACTACTCTATTCTCTTTACTTTGATGTAATTGATATAAAAGTCATAGTTGGAAATAAACTCTAACCAATGTCTTTGATGAGAATTTAAGTTTTTTTGGGTGAAAATATATTTGAGTCCCAAGTTATTAGTCTTGAGATCAAATGGTTTTCCAAAAAAATAAATTTTCCAAAATTACAAATCATGAATAATTATTACAAAATCAAGATAATAAGGGGCATAATTCACCTCATGAATTTTTAGCTTTCTTGATTAAAAATCCACTATTTCACATTCTTTCATAAGGACTCCACCTAAACCCTCTCTTTACACATCTATGATCACTAAAAAATAAATATTGGGATCAAGAACTCTCAAAACTATTGTTGGCATAGGTCTTCTTTTCAGCTCCTAAAAAACTAATTCACATTTCTCTAACCAAAAAAACTTTTGATTATTCCATTTCAAGGAGGTAATTGGATTAGATATCTTCAAAAATTTTGAAATGAACTTCTTATAATGTCTTGATAACCCCATACAACTCCTTAATTAACGCATATTTATTGGTGATGGCCACTCCATAATGGCTCTTATCATAGCTAGATTTATAGAAATACCATCTTCAAAAATAATATGCCCTTGATATTTCACTCTCTCTTGGAAAAATGTGCAATTGGACAACATTACATACATCTTGTGATTCTACAACCATTGAAAAACTAGTTCTAGATTCTATAGGTGCTCCTATTCATTCTTAGAATATATAATAATGTCATCCAAAAACACCAATATAAAGTGATCTAGATAATTTTTGAATGCACTCTTCATGATATTAATAAAGATTATTTGCCTGTTAGTTAACCCAAAGGGTAACACCATAAACTTATAATGACTATAATGAGTTTTGAAAGCTATTTTTAGAATATCCTCATCTCAAATCCTCAATTGATGATATTATACTCTAATATCTATCTTATAAAATACCATTGATCCTCACATTTAATCAAAAAGATCATATATACAAGGTAGTGGATACCTATTTTTGATAGTTGTCTTGTTCAACTTTATGTAATCAATGTATAGTCAAAGAGTACCATCCTTCTTCTTCATAAAAATAATTGGTGCACCCCATGGTGACACACTAGGCCTAATCAACCACTTTGACAATAGTTATTAGATTTGTTCCTTCAATTAAACCACCATAATGGTTGTCATTATATATGGTTCCTTAGAATATGGTTTCAATCTAGTTATGATGTTGATAGAGAAATTGAACTCATAATTAGGAGGCAAACCTAATAATTCTTCTAGAAACACAATAAAAATTTATAAGAAATTGATAATCCTTAAGAGATGGTTCCTTAGTTTTCTCCATTTCATTTATCTTGACAATAAATTCTTGGCACCCTTTTGATTGAGTCCTCTTGAGTTGTATTATATAAATCTACCCGAGTTGTAACCCTCTATTTTTACCCTAAATTTGTATCTGATTTCTAAAATAATCAAGACATTCAACTTTGTTTAAATATAAGTTAACCTTGTCCTTGTTTGTATCAATCCATTTGGATCCTAGGATCATGTCATATGACCATAGTGGTGTTGCATATAGATTTATAATTGTTGTAAATTTAGGAAACTCAATTACTACTTCAACTAAACACTCATAAATCATGATTTTTGAGTCATTTTCATATTATACTGACCATGCATTTACCATATATCTAGATTTTATATGAGACTTGATAAGTATTAAATGAACTATAAAACATTTGGTAACCCCTATATCTATCAAAATAAAAACTAGATGTTTATATAAAATACCCAACAACTCTATGGATGATGCTTTAAAATCAGCTTGCCAATTATCAATTAATACATTAGTACATTGCTAAAAATTTCCCTACCAAGAATTAAGACCTTTTTTCTTTGAATTATACTGAGGACATTCATGATTATAATGGTTTCCTCTATAATTGAAAAAATACCAAGTGGATCTTTCCTATCAATTTGAGAGTTTTCTTAGAAACTACCTTTGAGACATTACCTAGTTTCTTGTTATTGGATACACTACTAAATTTGGCATTCTAATTATTGGAATTCATCTTGGAGTCTCCACTTATCTAATTCCAAGTTATGGTGGTTGAGCCAAGGTTCATTTCTATATTTTTTTTGGCCCACCAAGTAGTTGTTTCACTAGTCAATTGGTAAACTCCCCAAACTTATTTGGTGACTTTAGAGTACTTTTGAATTTATAAATACTTCTACATCTTAGTTATCCACTCTTTAACTCCATCATCTAGAATAGTTCTATCAAACTCAGGTTGACTTACCCTTTTCATGTCCTTAGACAACTCTATATCTATTTGAGCTCTTGCATTCTACTAGTTTTCTTTCTTAGTGGGGTGCTCAAAAGGTACATCCTGATGTTCCTCCTTGCCTTGGTCATGAAATTTTGGGTTTAGGTTTATCATCTGATCTCTAGTATCATTCATGAATATGATAACCTAATCTAACTTTGTTGAATGATCAATAATAATCAATCTAAAATCATTGTGAGGGTTTTTATCATTAACATACAAAGGAACCTGAACCAATGCTCTCATTTATATCATTCTTCTTTCTCACTATAAATAAGAATACAAAAATGTTAACAGACTCATTAAGTCCTAGACTTTGAGTCTAAGCTCTAATACCACATGTTACAACCCCTCAAGTTGTACTTATAATAATGTAATATATATTTTAAAATAATTACTTAACATTCATTCCATAAAAAATACACAATAACTTATCTATTCAATAACTTAGAAATATAAAATTTTGAGATGTAAATATTGAAATGTAATATATTACAACTGTAAGGAAAGTAAATACATTATAACTTAGCCATGGATGGTCCATCAATAGAGAAACTATTATTCAATTATAATAGATATACTATAATTACATTTCCCTTAGACATTCAACCTTAATACAATAAATAGATAACAAGATCTCTGGAGCTTGAGTTGAACAAACTCATGTATCACTGGTAATCTCAATTGTAGTCTCTTGGTATGTACTATATTGGGGAGGAAGAGCATCATCTAAGTGATTTTACACACCAACAATAGACCATCAATCCCTTGCACAATACCTTATTAGGGAATGGCCATTCCTTCATAGATATGTAGATAGAATGGTATAAGAATCTAGAGAGACATGCTAGTACCCTATGTGATATAATATTTATACTACACAATGTGTATCATAAATAAAATAGATTATAATATGTTATCGCATAACATACAAATCAAACATATAAAATGACAATGTCCATCTAACATTACTTTGGCTAAAGTTTTTAAATAACATATGATCACCTGGATTGGTCAATTTCATAAAACACCACTTGATCAGATTATCTACATCTGGAATTGGTGGTGCTACTTAGGCTAGTGAAGTTCATCTCACTACCTACTAAAAATCATCAATGCAAACTCTATAATAAACATATATAACATAGTATATAACTTAAAGCTTCATTTATATTTTTCCTATAGTAGGAATAAAACAATCTTATCTATACATTATATCCTTCAAATGCATATTATGAAACTAAAACATACTATTATTACATATCTAAAAATATATAATAAAACATTTCATTCAACATTCATACCATCTGGGTATGCTTCAAATAAGGTAACATACTTGTCTACATAAATTATTATTTTAGTGCAATCACAACCAATTTTATAATTTGTATTCTTCTACTATAAAAAATTATGCCCAAATAATAATAATCTATTATTTCTAAGTTGAATAATAGATCAAAGAATTTAATTTTAAATTGGTTTGCAAGTTCTCTTAGACATATATAAATTCATAAAGTAAAACTAAGTTTTCTTCAAATGATCTTAAGGTATTATCCTTATACGTATGAAGTATATATATATATATATATATATATATATATATATATATATATATATATATATATATATATATATATATATATATATATATATAAGCATACTTCATACATATAATTTAATACCCATATGCAATCAATAATGTTTTAACTATTTCTCCATTTCTACTAGGGATCAAAACAACACCGACTATATTTATAAACATTATTTTATATAAATAAAATGTAATCAATAGATGAAAAATCATAGCTCAGATGTATGGATAACTAAGTAGTCCATTATAAATAATATGTTGATAAAATATTAAAACTCAATCTATTATAATAAATGCTACCTAAATATATAATAAGATTTAGTTCATTATTTTTAAATGTTATCTGAATAAATGATCATAGTCTATAAAAATACATCTATGTATTAAAATGCTTCTCAAGATTATATATTAAAATGTTGTCCATAATTATGAAAATATAATTGGGATGCTTCTAATTCTTTTGGAGGTATAATGGGTAGAACACAATCCATAGTTTAAACATGGTTTAATTTTAATAATACACAGTTTTAAATCAATAAGCTATATGATATAATGAAATGTTATCAATTAATGTTCCTGTTGTTCCCAAAATCCATCACTTGTTTTTGGGGACAACATATCAACTATTTTGGTCCTACAGACCAAAATTCTCTCTTCCCTTCTCAAAAAAATGTTCTGAATATTCAAATTCTTCAATTATTCAAGTCTTTTCAGCTAGAGAACTCGTAAGTTCAATAGGTAGGATTTCTCAAAAAGAAGTTCCAACACTTAGGCATTTTCAAGGCTAGTTCAACACTGAGGTTCAATCAAAAGACCTAGAAACAGGATTCAAACAAATGGAATGAACCGTTGAACTGTTGAACCATTGAACCCCACTTCAAAGGCTCAAAGGTTCAACAAGTTCAAAGGTTCAAAAAAGAGTTAAGCACTCAACGAGTTCAAAGAAGTTCAACCACTTCAAAGAGTTCAATGAGTTCGAACACTTTGACAAGTTCTAAAGTTCAATAAGTTTGGAGGACTTAAAGAAAAGAAGGATTTGAAGAGTGAAAGTTGAACCGTTGAACCTTGAACCAAAATGGTTCAACGAGTTCAAAGGTTCAACGAGTTTAATAAGATCAAAAGACTTAAACAAAAGAAGACTTTGAAGAAGAAAGATTGAACTGTTGAACCGTTGAACATTGAACCAAAAGAGTTCAAGGTTCAAAGGTTCAATAAAGTTTGAAAGACTTTGAATAATAAAGGATTCGAAGAGCAAAGAATGAACCATTGAACCTTAAACCAAAAGAGTTCAAAGTTCAAAATTTTAACGAGTTCAACAAAAAAAAAGAATCCAAAGAGTTTGAAACTTCAAACGATTCAAAGAAAGAGAATGAACCATTGAACTTTGAACCAAAATGGTTCAAGGTTCAAAGGTTTAAAGATTTAATAAAGTTCAAAAGACTTAGAGAATAAAAGGATTCAAAGAAAGAGAATGAATTATTGAACCATTGAACTTTGAACTGAAATGGTTCAAAGAGTTCAACCAGTTTAAGAAGTTCAAAGTTCACAAGGAAGCTTCGAGTGAAGGAAAGCAATAGAAGATTCTAGAGACAAGTTCAAAGAAATGGTTCAACTGATTGAACCAACGAACCGATTGAACCAAGGAATTGATTAAACCAAGGAGCTAATTGAACCAAGGAGCTAATAGGGCCATCTGAACCATTAAACCAATACACTCTCATGGTTCAAATAATCAAGGTTCAAAGTGGTTCAAGTGACTAGCGACCAATGACGTCCTCATAGACGTCAAATTCAAGGTAACAAAATTCCCATTTATTTTCAAATGTGGCAAGGAACTTGAAGAACAAACTCAGCGACTAGCTGAAGAAGAAACTAAAAGACTCAAAAAAAAGGGAAGAGATAGCCTAAGAGCTTAGATCACGAGGAAGAGATAAAATTCATTAAGAGAAGAGGGAATAAGAGGGAAAGACTAGAAATATCTATGCAGGAGTTATTTCTAGTTGGTGAAATAGTCCACCAGGTGGACATCAGAGAGCTCAAGCACTCAAGGATGTAGCCTATTTTTCTCCATCAAGTAAAGGCAAAGTGGACATCTATGCAAATATCAAGAAGAGGACCAAGTATCCTATACTTTGGAGGAGATATTTGAGATGAATTGACACGCCATAGTTAAGGCTGATGCCCTATTCTAGCATGGCCCCTTGACAAAACTAAAAATGCATTCAAGGCATTAAATGCAGCATGGGCCATTCCATAAAACAAAGCACCCAAGTCTTTCTTGGAGTGTTATATATTATAATCTCTCTTATTGTTTTAAGGAGATCTCTCTATTATAGAAGCAAAACTCTGCCCAAATTGAAAGGCATTTCCTGAGACTTTGAGCTCAGATTATTAATCATATTTCTTTATTTGAATGAGAAAACAAGTGACCTTTCAAAATTTGTGTTGGAATAGCTTATGTTATTTAGGAAATTATTCTTATGTCTATTTCCTAGAATCATTCTTGTCCATTTAATTTAACAAGCAAAACTAGTGGAAGTAATCAGGAAGGTGTCCTGAAGCTGACTGTGGAGAGACTTTGTGCTGCCACAATTATCTTTAGCATGTTTTTTTTTATATTTATATGTAAAGGATCTTAGGATGACTTTGTGCCCCCATTTTCCTTTGTATATTTCACTTTTTGGTAGTTGAGGTGGAGACTTTGTTCTACACTTCATCCTGCTATGTTACTATGCCCTATTACTTTTACTATCCAGGAAGGAATCTAGTTATTGGCTGAATATTACTTCTAAAAGAAGAGAAGTACCTTCACCAATCATCCTAGATTTCTCCTTTGATCTATGAACATCATCTATAAAAAAGAGAGATAGATAGTGTTTTCCTACCCCTGAGTGTTATTTTTAGCTTATATATATAGTATATAGTACCTTATAGTTATAGGGAACCTCCCCTTGATGAGAGGAGAGATTTGTCCCATTTTGATGTAGTAAACCTACATGTTTTGGCTGATCAATATCTTTATGTTGTGGTTGAAACACCCATTTTTCCCATCAATTAGTTGGTGACAAAATATTCACCCAACAGTTTTTGGTGACTCTGCTAAGGACACAACAATTTTGTGCAATTTGAAGCCTCAAGCTTCAATTTGAAACATCACTTGTGTCTTACCCATTATCATTATAGCCTTGTCCATTTCCATTATATAATCTAATTTATGAAACCAGAGATTCTAGAGATTGAGAATTTAATTTCAAAAGTCAATTCTCTAGCAGCTCTAAGCCAACTAGAAAGAATGCACAGTTTGAATCCTCAAGCTTCAAGCTGAAGCAGGGCCAGTTCTTTTCTATTTTTATTCTACAATCTAGTGGTTCCATGCTATATAAGAAGCCAAAAATCTCAAGTTTTTGTTGACCCTATTTTTGATTTGATGCAGTAGAGCAATTTTGATTTGTTTCCTCCACAACCTCACCTTCAACGAACTAGGAGTCTTCCTCCTACCAACACCAGGTCACGAATACAAGGTAGAGCTTCTTTTTCCTCTACTAGCAGAGCTTTGCCCATACATACCCCACCAAGATTTGTTATCCCCCCTTTCCATAGTCATACAATGGTAGCTCAAGGCCCCTGGGGTAACTCTTTTGGTCCACTCAATCTAACTCCACCTCTACATGAGCTACCTCATAGTTCCAAGAAGAATTTCCCCAAATTCTATGGTGATGGGAGAGTTCATCCTGATGAACATATTTTAGCCTTCATCATAGCCTGTGGCATGATAGGTGTGGAGTATGAGGACATAACAGTCAGGCTATTTGTGGAAACATTGCAAGGTGTTGTAGCAGACTAGTTTTATCATTTATAGGCCCAGACAATGATAGATTAGAACACCCTCAAAGCCAAATTTGAAGCCAGATTCAAGCCTATAAAAGATGCACATGTCCTACTAGCCCATCTCACATAGATGAAGAAGGAGCCTCATGAGCCTTTGAGGGATTTCATAGCTAAGTTTGACAAGCTAAGGAATAAGATTCCCATAATTACTCAGCCAATAGTTGAGAATATCAAATGCTTCTTCATCAATTCGTAGCTGACTAAAGTGAGTTTCCTATTAAGATGGGATGGCCACATAGACCTTGCTACTACTCAAGATTTGGCCACTATGGTGGAAGATGATCTCATCTTGGTGGGGAAGATAAGGAGATATCTTAATAGAGGTAAATCTTCTTCATCCTTTGAATATCCATCTACATGCACCACTGATCTAATGGTGCAGAAGCTGGCAAATGAGTTGCTAGCTCTTAGGAAGCAAATGGTGCAAGGGATGTCTTATGCTTCTTCATATAGAGATATACCAAGGAGAACATTTCCCAATAATTAGTACCAAGGCAATGCTACCAAGAATAAAGGGCAGCCAAATCACCTTCCTCCCCCACATGGGAAGCTTGCCATTGAAGCACCTCCAACCAATTTAGTAGTTGGATATCTTGAAACAAAATCTGATTTCTCTTTCCAACCTAAATTGAACCAAGAAAATGACATTGATCTCTTTATAGAAGACCAATAAGAGTTAGTTGGTGACTCCAACATTAGTTTCTTGAATTACCAAGATGAACCTAGAGGTAAATATGAAGCAGTTGATGAATCATACATTGTATTCACCTAGTCCCAAAACCAGTCAGCCCAGCAAGTTGATAAAAAAATAGAGGAGCATTCTCAACCAAAAATTTTAATTTCTAAGTAGGGAAACACTCTACCTTTTCAATCAAAGGACTCGATGATCACTAAAAAAGTAAGTACATCAAGCATTCCTTCATCTTCAACTTCAAATTCGTAGACCAGTACCACCCCTCCTAAAAACTAGAAGGATGAACTACCTTCCCCTATTCTTAATTTGTTTCAAAAATTTGATATAATTTACCATGTCAAGAAAACCAAAATTTAAATGCCTGAATTTGAATTCTTGCAATCCAATCTTGAACAGTTGGATAAGTTGGTTCAATGTGTAAAGAATAAAACTATCCCTACTAGACAAGCTATTCCAAAGGTGACTCTCACATCCACCTGGAATAACCTTGTCATTGCTCCTCTTGCTGCTCTTAAGAGGATATAACCATTTTGTCTCCCTACTGATAAATGGACACCATCTGAATAATTGTATCATAGACTCAGTTGCATATGACAATATTATGCTTGCCAAAGTGACAGAATCTCTTGGTCTCACACTGACTAAGACATTTGGGAGATGTTTCTCCATGGAGAACAAATGTCACTATTGGGATAAATCAAGGACACCCAATTTTCATTTATGGCATATCCAAATAAGAGAATTAAGATGATAGTCTTGGTGGCCGATGTCCCAGCATCCTATGACATTCTACTTGAATGAAATTTTTGTAAGGATGTTGGTGGTGAGTTGAGCATGGACCTGTTTGAAGTGAGGATCCTGGTCAAATGTGTCATGTAGAGATTACTCCTTGAGAAGGAAGTGAAATATGTTATCACTCAAACATTAGCACCTGAATCTCAAATTCTATTTGAGTCTTCAAGCATGGGTAATTACTTCTTGACCATAGAGGATGTTCCTATCCTAGCTAATGAAACTTCTAAAAATGACAATCTAAAAATTGGTTTAGAAAAAATAATAGAATATTTAATAGAGCAAAGTGTAAGCCTAGAGGAATCCTCCCCTCCAAATGAAGAAAAATCCAAGGAAAAATTAGTTTTTGATGATGTCTAGATTTTGGAATTCAATGGTAGCTATTCCTCTACCAATTTTGGAGCTAGGATTGTGTTGATATCTCCTCAAGGAGATATTTTTCCTTCTTTATACAAGTTTTATTTTAGCAACACCAACAATACTACTGAATATGAATCATTGTTGCTTAGATTGAAGGCTGCTCAAGACAAAGGTGTCAAACTCCTTCACACTAAAGGAGATGGTACGCTTGTGGTTTATCAGGTGAGGAACCTATATCAAACCAAGAATAAGAGATTACATCATTACTAAAATATAGTTTGGGATCAAATTGAAAGCTTTGATGCTTTCAGTATCTCTATAGTACTGAGAGAATTTAATGACTGAGCTGATGCATTAGTTTTTTCAATGACTCTCTTGGTTCTTCACCAAGATTTTGAACAAGAAAAGTACACCATCGAGCTGGTCTTTTGACCAAGTGTGCTTGACAATACTAATTATTGGTAGGTATCTGATGGGGACAATCAAATCATGTGTTGGACTGAACCAAAAGAGCAATGAATTATGGCAACAGACCATGCTATTGTATGTCAAACTTAGGAAAAGAAACTCTTCTACAAGAGAACAAGGATCCATGATTTTCAAACTAGAAATCAATTCTTACTTTGGGGCAAGAGGAGAGAACCAAAAGGAATGCATAGAAAATTTGATTCCTGGTGGAGAGGTCCATTCACCAATCATCGCTTCTGGGGAGAAAATGGTTTCTTGTTGATATATCAAGATATAATGCCATTTTCACTATCTCACAGTGGGCAGCATATGAAGCACTTCAATTCTTGAATTATCAGATAAGTTTGGTTATACATTTGTATATTTATTTAGTCTTTAGTTCTTTTTGGTGCTTTTCATTTTCATTTCTTTTTGGCACCTTTCTTTTTTGGGTAGCATGACTCCATAGCCCAATGGCATACTTAAAGGCACTAGAGAATCTAGATTCTACTCCCTTTGATTATTTTTACAATCGATGGAAGTTCCCCAATAGGAGCTAGTTATTGTTCCCAAAATTTGTCACTTGTTTTTGGGGACAACATATCAACTATTTTGGTCCTACAGACCAAAATTCCCTCTTCCCTTCTCAAAAAAATGTTTTGAATATTCAAATTCTTTAATTATTCAAGTCTTCTTAGCTATAGAACTTACAGGTTCAACAAGCAGGCTTTCTCAAAAATAAGTACCAACACTTAGGCATTTTCAAGGCTGGTTCAATGTCGAGGTTCAATCAAAAGACTTAACGGTAGGCTTCAAACAAATGGAATGAACCATTGAACCATGAACCATTGAACCCCGCTTCAAAGGTTCAAAGGTTCAATGAGTTCAAAGGTTCAAAAAAGAGTTAAGCGCTTAATGAGTTCAAAGAAGTTTAACCACTTCAAAGAGTTCAATGAGTTTGAAGACTTCGGCAAGTTCTAAAGTTCAATAAGTTTGACGAAATTAAAGAAAATAAGGCTTTGAAGAGTGAAGGTTGAACTGTTGAACTATTAAACCTTGAACTAAAATGGTTCAATGAGTTCAAAGGTTCAATGAGTTTAATAAGATCAAAAGACTTAAATGAAAGAAGACTTCGAAGAAGAAAGATTAAACTGTTGAACCTTAAACCAAAAGAGTTCAAGGTTTAAAGGTTCAATAAAGTTTGAAAGACTTAGAAGAACAAAGGATTCAAAGAGCATAGAATGAACTATTGAACCATTGAACCTTGAACCAAAAGAGTTCAAAGTTCAAGGGTTCAATGAGTTCAACAAAAAAGAAAAGAATCTGGAGAGTTTGAAACTTCAAAGGATTCAAAGAAAGAGAATGAACCATTGAACTTTGAACTAAAATGGTTCAATGTTCAAAGGTTTAAAGATTCAATAAAGCTCAAAAGACTTAGAGAATAAAAGGATTCAAAAAAAGAGAATGAACTATTGAACCATTGAAATTTGAACCGAAATAGTTCAAAGAGTTCAACTAGTTCAAGAAGTTCAAAATTCATAAGGAAGCTTCGAGCGAAGGAAAGAAACGAAAGATTCTAGAGACAATTTTAAAGAAATGGTTCACCCGATTGAACCAAGGAACTAATTGAACTAAGGAACTGATTGAACCAAGGAGCTAATTAAACCAAGGTGCTGATAGGGCCATCCAAACCATTGAACCATTGAACTAATGTACTCTCATGGTTCAAAGGTTCAAGGTTCAAAGTGGTTCAAGTGACTAATGACTAATAATGTCCCTGTAGACATCAAATTCAAGGTAATAAAATGACCATTTATTTTCAAATGTGGCATGGAACCTAAAGAACAAACTCAGTGACCAGCTGAAGAAGAAGCCAAAGGAGCTAGCAAAAGGGGAAGAGATAGCTCGAGAGCTTAGATCACAAGGAAGAGATAAAATGTGTTAAGAGAAGAGGGAATAAAAGGGAAAGACTAGAAATATTTGTGCAAGAGTTATTTCTAGTTGGTGAAATATTCCACCAAGTGGACATCAGAGAGCTTGAGCACTCAAAGACGTGGCTTGTTTTTCTCCATCGAGTAAAGGTGAAGTGGATAGCTGCTCAAATATCAGGAAGAGGACCAGGTGGCCTATACTTTGGAGGAGACATTGAGATGAATTGACATGCCACAATTAAGGCTGATGCCCTGTTCCAGCATGGCCCCTTGAGAGAACTAAAAATACATTCAAGGAATTGAATGTAGCATGGGCCATTACATGAAAAAAAACACCCAAGTATTTTTTTGGAGTGTTATATATTGTAATCTCTCTTATTGTTTTAAGGAGATCTCTCTGTTATATAATAAAAACTCTACCCAAATTGAAAGGCATTCCCTGAGACTTTGAGCTCAAATTGTTAATCATATTTCTTTATTTGAATGAGAAAATAAGTGACCTTTCAAACTTTGTGCTAGAATAGCTTGTGTTATTTAGGAAATTGTTCTTTTTTCTATTTCCTAGAAGCATTATTATCCATTTAATTTAATAAGTAAAACAAGTGGAAGTAATCAGGAAGGTGTCTTGAAGCTAACTATGGAGAGACTTTATGCTACCACAATTATCTTTAATGTATTTGTTTTTCTATTTCTATGTGAAGGATCTTGGGATGACTTTGTGCCCCCATTGTCTTTCATATATTTCAATCTTTGGTAGTTAAGGTGGAGACTTTGTGCTACACTTCATCCTGCTGTGTTACTATGCCCTGTTACTTTTACTATCCAAGAAGGAATCTGGCTATTGGCTGAATATTACTTTTGAAACAAGAAAAGTACCTTCACCAATCATCTCAGATTTCTCCTTTGATCTGTGAACATCATCTCTAAAAAAAGAGAGATGGATGGTGTTGTCCTATCCCTGAGTGTTATTTTTAGATTATATATATAGTATATAGTACCTTATAGTTATAGGGAACCTCCCCTTGATGAGAGGAGAGATTTGTCCCATTTTGATGTGGTAAACCTACATGTTTTGGCTAATCAATCTCCTTATGTTTTGGTTGAAACACCTATTTTTCCCATCAGTTAGTTGGTGACAAAATATTCACCCAACAGTTCCTTCAGTTTGTAAATAGTCTAAATGGATCAATTCACTTTGAAAGGCAAAATTATCATATCAAATCCAAATTTAGTCCTAAAATTTAAGATGCTATTCAAAATTATAGGATGCTAGCAAAGATATTATGATGCTACCACTCTCTTATTAATTCACTGTGTTATTTTAGGTGGATCAATTTTATATATATAGAAAAATTATACTTATCCAAGATGCAGGCCTATATAAATTAAATCCATCTATATCTTGATGCTATCAATGATATATATCAATTTTTTGCACTCATATGTGGATTGACATCTTTTAAAGGGTAGATATAAAATGTAGGATGCAGTCTATGATTTAAGCATTGTTTAATTAAAACTTGGTCTTAAATTAAAATGATGTCTAATATTAATTAAAATGTAGCCACATGGAGTATAAGATGTTGAGAGCAAATTAGGACATAAATGCAACCAAGGATATACTGCAAAACACTATTTATTCTAGATGCTACTCACTAAGGTAATACACTACTCATGGACATAAAAAACTTCAGCCAATAAAATATATAAAGTAATATAGGAGATAAGGTGATTTCATATGGATAATCTCAGTTTTCTATATAAAGTGTTTTGATTTATGGTTGGGTTCAATCTTGATCTTATCAAACAACACACACACAAAAATATAATACAAAACTGACCCAATATATATATTTTTTGGAAATAATATGTTTGGCTATCTCTTGCTTTCACCAACTTCTCTTTAAATTCTCCTGCCTGATTCTTCTCTGTATCTTCTTTCTTCTATCTCTCAAAATTTACCTGTCTCTTTTATTTTTATCCATATATTATTTCAAACTCTCCCCATAAATTTATAAAATTATCCTCCCTTCATGCATGACATCTTAATTTCCTATTCACTACAATTATCCCTTTTTTAATTTAATACTAAGCATATAAAAGATCATTACGCTTCATATCTCAAGTTATTTTAAACATAAATATATGTTTGATTATTAAAATATTGATATATATTTTCAATTCTATCACTTAGTTTCATTTATATTGTTCATATATCTCTTTACACCATAGTTCTCCAAATTATCTTAAACCTTAAAAATAAGTTGATCAATAAAATAATGATAACCATTTTCTAACTTTAATTGTAATTTCATGCATGTATTTTCAAGACTAAGTTTAGATTGTCTTAACTCAAGGTTATTACTCTAAGATGATTAACATTTAGTGAAAACAATTATAACAAGGATAATTATTTATTTAACTAATAGATATTAAGTCAATAATTTATTCTTATTGCAAGATAACCATATCTACAATAACTAGTATCTATATAATAATTAAATATCTATATTTCTGATTTACTCACAAAAAATTTAAATAATTATAAGTAAATTAATCTTATGTAATCTTATGCATATGAATAACTAAATCCATATACAAATATAATTACATATGAGATTTTCTTAATTATGTGCTAGCATTTAAAACATGTTATGCATATAAAATTTTAAATCTAATGTGCATGTGTGTAGTGTCACTAGCAATTTCTCTCTCATCCCTCCAATCATCCTATATGATGATTTTCTCCCTCATCAAGATCTAAGGGTAGGATCAATCTTGCATCTACCTCAAAAAAAATAGGTAGTTAGTCTGAGTCATCATAATTATCATCTAATGTTGCAAAACTAACAAATAGGTATCCATAATGTATAAAATAATAAAATATAGATGTCACATCATGTATACTAATAAATAATATCACTTTACCATAATAGTATATGTCATAAATCTCAAATAAAAGTAATAATAATAAGCTAATAACCATATTAATCAATAGATTTAGAGGTTATAAATTATAGGGTAAAATTAGGATGTAACATCATCCCCCCCTAAAATTGATCATCATCTTGATGACACTTATTCAAATAGAATTTTTTAATATCAAAAGAGTAAAAAATAAATTAAAAAACATAGTATCAAGTATCACATCATGTAAACAAATGCTGAAATAACCTGTAAAACTCATCATAGTCTTTTCAAGTAGCACTATCCTTAGAGTATTGGTCCCACAAGACCTTACACTATGATACCTCTCTATTACACAAATGAAGTTTGTGAGTGTCAATTACTCTAATTGGTTATACCATGACCACCCTAAGATTCAAAACCTACAAATCATTCAAATCTGAATCATGTGAAAGATTAGCTATATACTTCTTAAGATAAGATACATGGAAAAAATTATGTAGTAGTGCTAAGGATAGTGGAAATACAATCCTATACACAAAATGATTGACCGCTTATAAAACATTTAAGTGTCCCACATATCTTGGTGATAGTTTTGTTGACTTGCTAAATTTAATCAAACTCTTCTACAGCTTAACCCACAAAAATGCTTTATCACCAATAGAAAATCACATATCTATCCTTTTCATATCAGTGTAACTCTTTTATCTATCATTGACCTCAACCAATATATATCTAATTAATATTACATGATACTTCATATTATAAATCATCTCAGGCCCAAAGACTACCCTATTATCTAATTTGTCCAAACTGATTGGTGTCCTACACCTTCTTTTGTACAATGTCTCAAAAGGTGTTATCTTCAAAGCTGATTAGTATGAGTTGTTCTATGCAAACTCAATGAATGGAAGATAATATTAGAATTTATATTATTGATTAATGCAATACATACGTATAAGATCCTCTAACACCTAATTTACTCTTTCAATTTGACCATTAGTATCTAGGTGATATGTGGTGCTAAAATTTAGCTATATAACCAAAGTTGAGTTTAGAGTTACCCAAAACCTAGAAGTTATCTTTGGATCATGATATAAATTATATTCTATAAAAATTTATGCAACCTATATACTTCTTTTACAAACCTCTTTGAAAGGGTAGGTCCATCATCTATCAAATTGCTAGTATGAAATGAGCCACCTTCATTAGTTTACCACCAACTACCAATATCATATTGTGCATATTCTATAACATTGGAAAACTTTGAGAAAAATACATACTCATTACCTACCACTTCCACTCTGGTATATCATGCAAATATAATAATCCATCCAGGTGCACATGTTCAGATTTCACTCACTAACACTCTACATAATGTGACAGAAAATCTACCACATCTTTATTGATTCCCTTCTAGAAGTACAAATGTATAAGCTATACTATGAGCTTGGTTACTCTTGTATGTCATGAATATGGGGTATTTTTTAACTCATTCAACACTATGTTTAACATATTCTCTTGATCTGGTACATATGTCCTCTTATTAAAATGTAGAAGACCATCACTATCAAATTTGAATCTTTTATATAAAGGATTTTGAGAATTATCAATTAATATTTTTATTACCTATTCATAATATTTATCTCTTAGTGAGAACTTAAAAACATGGTCCCTAAAATTACTCCTAATAGTATCTACAACTGTTATGTACCTTATATGACTCAAAGCATCAACTACTCTATTTTCTTTACCTTTGATGTAATTGATATCAAAGTCATAGTTGGAAAGAAACTCTAACTAGTGTCTTTGATGAGCATTTAAATTTAGTTGGGTGAAACTATATTTGAGTCCCAAGCTATCAATATTGAACTCAAATGGTTTTTTCAACAAATAATATTTTCAAACTTTCAAATCATGAATAATTGTTATAAGTGCAATATCATAAGGGGCATAATTCACCTCAAGAATTTTTAGCTTCCTTGATTCAAAATCCACTACTACACCATCTTTCATAAGGACTTCACTTAAACCCTCTCCTAATGCATCTGTGATCACTAAAAATGGTATCCATAAAAAATGTAGCAATTAAAAATGTAGTGTCAAAAACATAGTGAGGATAAAAATAGCAAGGAAAAAATGTAGTAAGGATAAAACATCATAGGAAAAAAACATAGAAAATGATGCACTCATAGAATATGACACAACTTTAAACTAAAGGTCAAAACTCATCAAATCACATTTTCCTCTGTTATTTTCTTTGTAAATTTGGTGTATTACTTTTCCACCATGAAAAGTTAATTACTATCACCAACATAAACTATAAAACAAATAAGCATTTTGTTAATCACTAAAACGTCCCAATTATGTTCCTCACTATATTTTCATGACATTACAAATACCGCTACATTTTTTCCTTGTTACATTTTATTCTCATGATGTTTTTTCATACTATGTTTGTCATACTATGTTTTTCTCACTACATTTTTGCCTACTATGTTATCATATAAAGACCTAAAATTTGACCATTGGAATCAAGAACTCTCAACACTAGTGTTGATGTGGGTCTTATTTTCAACTCCTAAAAATCTACTTCACATTTATCTGACTAGACAAACTTTTGATTCTTCCATTACAAGGAGATTATTAGATTAGCTATCTTGGAAAATTTTAGAATGAACTTCCTGTAATAGTTTGCTAACCCCATAAAAATATTTACCTCATGCACATTTATTGACATTGGCCACTCCATAATGGTTAATATTTTAGATGGATCTATATAAATACCATCTACATAAATAATATGCCCTAGATATTTCACTCTCTCTTGGAAAAATGTGCAATTGGATAACTTGCCACATAGTTTGTGCTTCTACAACCATTACAGAACTAGTTCTATATTCTGTAGGTGTTCTTCATTCTTATAATATATAAAAATGTCATCCAAAAAGAACATAATGAAGTGATATAACTAATGATATTCATTAATGTTACCGATGTGTTAGTCAATCCAATGGGTAATACTATGAACTCATAATGCCCATAACAAGTTCTAAAAGTTGTTTTTAGAATATCATCATCCTAAATCCTCAATTGATGATATACTAATCTAAGATATATCTTTTAAAATCCCTTTTCTCCTTGAATTTGATCAAATATATCATCTATATGAGGTAGTGGATACTTATTTTTTATAGTTACCTTATTCAATATTCTGTAAGCAATGCAAAGTCAAAGAGGACCATCCTTCAGAAAAATAACTTATGCACACCATGGTGACACACTAGGCCTAATCAACCCCTTTGACAATAGTTCCTAGAGTTTCACATTCAATTCAACCAACTCAATGGTTGTCATTATATATTATGCATTATATTACATCTTTGATCTAGGTATGATGTCGATAGAGAAATCAAACTCATGCTTAGGAAGAAAACTTGGTAATTATTCTAAAAAACATCATAGAAATTTATAAGAAGTAGATAATCCTTGAGAAATGGTTCCTTATGTTCCTCTATTTTAGTTATCTTGATGATAAACGCTTGGCACCTTTTTACTTTAGCCCTCTTGAGTTACATTGTAAAAATCTACCTAAGTCACAACTCTCTCTTTTCACCCTAAATTTGTGTTTAATTTCCAAAATCATCAAGACAATAAACTTTATTTAAATAGAAGTAAACCTTGGCCTTGTGTTTAGTAAGCTAGTTAACTCCTAGGATCACATCATATGACCTTAGTTGTGCTAAATATAGATCTACAATAGTTATAAATTTAGGCAACTTAATTACTGATTCAACTAGACACTTGTCAGCCATGACTTTTGAGTCATTCCTATATTACACTAACCATGCATTTGATATATATCCATATTTTATAGGAAACTTGATAATCATTATAGGATCTATAAAACATTAAGTAACCCATGTATCTATCAAAAATAAAAGTTGAATGTTCAGAAAAAATAATTGACATCTCTATAGGTAATGCTTTAAATTTAGCTTGTTGATTATCAATTATTGCATGATTACGCTACTAAAAATTAACCTGATGAGAAGGATATTCATGAGCATAATGTTTTCCTTTTTAATTAAAAAAATTGCTAGGTGGACCTTTCCTTTCAATTTGAGAGTTTCCTTGGAAACTACCCTTGGATCTATTGTCTAGTTTCTTGATGCTATATCCACTATTGAATTTAGAATTTTTATTATTAGATTTCCCCTTGGATCCTCAACTCCTTTTCTTCCATTTCTTCTTCTTGAAAGCTATCTTAGAATTTCCAAACTTTTTCTTGAAGGTTTATCTGACCTGATCTAAAAACTTCAATTTTTGCTCTTGATTCACCTTCTCGAAGACTTGGTCCATGGTAAAAGGTCCATGAACATTTACCTAACCACTAATCTAGGGTTTTAATCCCATGATACACTTTTTGATTTTGAACCTCTCATGAACTTGATATTGAGGTATGTACTTTATAAGTTTGGTGAACTTCTCCCAATACTCATTCACTGATCAGTCTCCTTACTTCAAATTCTTGAAATCTTTGAACTTTTAATCAAAATATAGTTGTGGTAGCCACCATGAATTTAATAATGTCAAAAATTTCTCCCAAGTTATGGTGTTTTATCCAAGGTTCATTTTCATCTTTTTTTTGGGCCACGAAGTAGCTACCTCACCAACCAATTGGTAATATCCCCAAACTACTTTAGTGACTTCAAATTAGTTTTGAATATTAAAATGATTCTTAATCTTAATCATCCATGCTTTAGCTCTATCACCTAGAATAATTAAATCAATCTTAGGTGGACTAACATTTTTCATGTCCCTAAACAACTCTACATCTACCTAAGCTCTTGTATCCTTCTAGTTTTTTTGCTCAGTGGGGTGCTTAATAGGTACTACCTAATGTTGTTCCTTACCATAGCCACAAAAATTTAGGTCCAGTATTTTAGTGAATTTATTGCTTATTATTGGAAAAGAGAAAAAAAGAAAATAAGTATGTGTATGGTTGAAAAACATATTTGACTATGCACGACTTGAAATCAAAAGATTATGAAGAACTCCTCTTTGGCTTGGAAGGATGATCTACATATAATAAATAACTAAAGAAAACTTGTTTGTTAGACATATAGTTGGGTGGATTGCCTAGCGATAGCTAGATCTTAGAAGCAAGAGCTTCCTTAAGGGATGCCAATCTACATGTTCTAAACAATTAAGCTTTTAAAATAGAAGAGAAGGTACTTACATCAATAATCAAAAGGTACTGAAGTTGAATGCAAGAATGATTGCTAATAAATATGATAGAAATAATTAAATTAGTGATAAACTAAGTAATACTAGTGATAGAGGGTTGGGGTCTACTTCAAAAAATTAGATGGGGGTCTATGAACAGGGAAAAACATAAAAAATTATGTTTGATTGGGTGTAGGTACATGAAATTATCTTGCTAGTTTTCACTACCACAGTGACCATCAATGGTTAGGATGATCATAGGTAGTTAAGGTGACTATTGATGGTCAAGTAAACATCAGTGGTTAGATAGACTATTGGTGGTTAGGATGACCATAGATAGTTAAGGTGACCATAAGTGGTCAAGGTGACTATGACCATTGGTAGTTAGATAAACTATCAATGATTGAGTCAACTATTGATAATTACTATGTCTAGATTTGGGTTTATAAAAATGCTAATTAATAAGATCCAAAATATGGATTCTGAGAGATAGGTAAGACTTGGGTTGATTATAAAATGGAAATAGAGTAAATAAATATTGAGAAATAGGTACTTATCTTACCAAAATTTGATTGGGTGGATAGTTGAGGTAGTTGACCTATTAGTGAAATTTGGGTTGATTTTCGATAGAGTAATAGTACCTAAGAACTTGCTAGAGAGGTGGTAGAAAATTTAATCTCTAATATTATTGCTATATTTTTGGATTATTTATGGCAATTAACTTGTAAAAATAAACTCCTAGATGCACAAGCTCTTGATAATGATTATATATGGATTTCACCTCCAGCTCCTCTCTTGTTATAGGCACAAGAAAGAGGTGAAAGTGAAGGTTGAACTAGGATATCTAATTATAAATCATCCATGTAATAGATTGAAATAGGATTTAGATAACTTATATTTATAAAATTAAAGCAAGTAGTTTGCATGCTTTTAGTTAAAGAGGTAGACCCTGACCATCGATGGTCAGGGTAACCATCAGTGGTCAACTTGATCATCAGTGGTTAAGATTAAAGGGTAAAAAGGGGTAAAAGATTAGGTTAAGTTATTTTATCCAAATTGATAGTGGGTAAGCTTGGTTAGAGGTTAGCTGGTTAGGTTGGTCTTGAGAGGGTCAAGGGGCATTTAAACACTCAAAATTGTAGTGTGTGTATTTTTTGGTGTTTATATATTCCCCCTTTTTTAATGTGGCTTGGAATCAACTAGATACAAAACAAAAATTGATGTTGGTTAAAAGGTCTAGTTATTGCCCTGGGTATGGAAGGAGGTGTTCCCCCTCAAACTTAGAGTAGATGAGGTAATGCAAAATTAGGTGTGGGTTTGATAAGGCAGATAAAGGTGAGGATGAACATGGACGTCATGATGGTAGATGAGAGGTTGGGTACTAAATCCAAAATAGGCATATAAAGTGTGATAAAATGTGTGATAGCTAAGATTATGCAAAGACAAGGTTACCATGGTTGATAATAATAAAGGTCAGTTCTAAGGGATAAGTGACCAGTGTATTGTGTGACCATATTTAGGCATGGAAGTTGGGTATACTTGTTAGTATCCTAAATAAAGGTCATTATTTTTATGGGCATCTAAGGCAAGAAGTGCTCTCAGTGAAAATGGGTCAAGTGTCATGGGTATCTAAGGGAGGAAGTGCTCCTAAAAAGACATAAATAGGTTAAGTAAGCATAAGGTGGTGAAAAATCCAAAAGGTAAACATGGAAATGTTGTCATGGTGGTCAAAAGATTAGGCAAAATGTGTCATAAAATGTGTGGTAGTGGGGTTGAAATGAACCAATGATGAGGTAACGAGGTAGTCTAGGTGGGTGGAGAAGGTAATATCTAAGGGTGGGTGAGAAATGGTTGAATTTTTCTAAAAGGGGGATAGAAAAAGGTAAGATCCAAAAAGGTGGGGCAACTTGACCATCGATGGTTAGGATCCCAAAGGGTAACTATTGATGGTCACCATAATTATTGATGGTCAAGGGTGAAACCCTAAAAGGTTGGTGGGTGAAAGTAAAAATGAAAGTCATTTTTCTCATTTTTGACTTTTGTTGGTGTTGACTTGGAGCTTTGGGTGAATTTGTTAGTTATGGTGAAGACATTTATTGAGTTTGGTCATTGATGGTGAGATTGGATACTGAGGTGAAGGGTGGACTAAGAGGACTAACCAAGATGTAGACAACTCATAAGAATGGATGAGGATGAGTGGGCCTACAGTTGACTCCATGGTATAGGTTATGAAATGAGGTAGGGGGTGTTTTAAATTGATATGTTGTTAGATTATATGCATTTGCATTAGGTTGGGAGGGTAGGCTAGGTTTAAATGGGTGGTTTTGATATAGTATGCTCTAGGTATGGTTATTATTGGGTTTGAGTAAAATTATGGGTAAAAAGAAGAATTTGTGGGGTGGGTTATTAGCTTGGGGTGTTTAGAGTGTTAAGATAGGTCACTTTTGAAAGTAAAAATGGTATATTATGAAAAAGTTTTGGGTGACTAAGATGTGATAATGAATTAGTGTAGGATAGAGAGTAGCTTTAGATGCATGATTGAGTGTCATGTATCTTCCTTGAGATAAAGTAGGGGATGACTCTAACTGATTGGTCTCACATGGAGGAGGTGGGGTTAGAAGTGATGAGGCACTATCAATATGTACCTCAAGATGCTTTTATGGTCATAACAACTATTGAGATATGGGATCCTATTATGAACACCTTCCTACTGCTAACTAGGGAGATGGTCCTCCTATCTGAGGATGTTCATAGGATTACTCAACTTCTACTCTATATTAATATAATATACCATATAGACTGATAGGAAAATATGATCAAGTTGAGTTGTTATATGGATATGAGAGTGATTAGGTTAGATGGAATGCTAGGGGATTTAGGTATATGATTTTGTATTAGAGGGATCCTACTGAGAGGAGACTCATGACCATGATTATGATTGATATGAAATTCATTGTGCTTCCTAATTTGAGAAATAAGAGATTTATTTATTTGTTATTAGGCATTCTGGTTGAGTGTATACACCCTAAATTGGTCAAGCAACGACACATATCATGTATCTTTATAGTCTTTTCATAAAAGACTCTGATTAGAGCATATGAGCCTTGTTAACATTTAGCCATGTCTTTTGTTTTACTTATCATGGTCTTATTTCATGCTTGAGTCACTTTTTTTACTTATTTCCAATCATCCATAGCCTTCTAGATGATCATTCCAACTCATCCAGACTCTATTTCTCATGTTATTTCAATCCCCCTAGGTCTTGAGATTATAGGATAGGAGTGTTGGGATTGGAATATAATGCTAGAGCCTAGGGTGTCCCATTTTTAGTGCTCCTATCTAGTTATATTTTTAGTTCCAATAGTCAATTTTCCTTTCTTAATGAGTCCCAATCCCTTTTTAGCTTCATCCTTAATTTTTGTTCATATTTCTAATATTGGCTAATGTGATTAAAAGTTCCCAAATTCAAATAAATATTCTCATATATAAATGACTTCACAAGGCATTTTATATCTATCACTTACTACTTTGGCACAGTACATAATTAAAAATTAGTCAATAGTATAAATCAACATTCTTCATCACACATATATTTGCATGCTTGATCAAGTAAGGGCCTAGGTGAAAGTCATTCTTACATCTACTATGCACATTGATTATGAACATTCCCTAAGGGAGAAATACATTTGATCTGAGACCCTAGCTTGAGGGTTAATGTAGGTAGTGATCAGGATGATAGAGGTTCTAGATCATGCAATCATACTTCCCCTAATCCAAATTTTCCCCCTTTTGCTTTTGATGTATTTTTTATTTCATGTGTGTAGATGGATCCAAGGTTTTGAATATTAAAATATCTCTATAAAGATCTCCATTGACATTCAGGATCTAAAATTTCATAAGTAGGCTCACATAGGGACAACAGACAGAACCTAGAAAACTTAGATCTCTATGACTAGATTGGATAATAATAGCAGGACCTAGACTATAACATCCGACCCTAAAGTGTCATATTTTTGGTACTCCTATCCTTTTACCAAATTAAAGATAGATAAATATTCCTAACATATTCCTAGTCCTGTGCAACAATTTTTAGGCTTTGAAATAGTTGTCTTAGTCTACTTTTATAGATAAGTTACTTCTCTTCCCTATGTAACTAATTTGATCAAAAGTTGTATTTTACCATATTATATTAATTTTAACCCCTTACTCCAGACCCTTTATTGTTTAGTAACTAAACACTAGTTTTTAAAAAAAATAAAACATTTGGTGAACCCAATTTACTTTGAACAAATCTAAAACCCTAGGTACACATAGGGTTTTTCCTTCATATTTTATGCAAAAAATCAACTTTAAAATTCTTATTTTTGTATAAATTTTTGTGCTTTAATTTTATTTAAATATTATTTTAAATTTTAAATTATTTTAATAATTTTCAAAATGTTTAAAACCCTAACCCAAACCCCTAGATTTCCAAACCAAGTCCTCAAACCCCAAGCCTCCCTTACAATTTTTAGATAAAAATTTTTAAATTTTTACAAATTATTTGGAGTGTCAAAAATATTTTCAAAATTTCAATATTAGTATTTATTTTGTGCAAAAATTCAATTTCAATTTATGATTTTTGTATGAATTTTTATGCATTTTTCTTATTCAAGTTTAATGTAGAATTTAAATTATTGTAACAATTTTTAAAAATCCTAAACCCCCAACCCAAAACCCTAGATTACCAAACTAGGTCCTCAAACCCTAAGCCTTCCTTTTAATTTTTAAAAAAAATATTTTGAAATTTTTAAAATTTATTTAGAGTGTCAAAAATATTTTCAAAATCTCTATGTTAGTAGTTATTATTTCACTTGTTTGCATAATATTACTTTTACATACTCTTTGGTGAAAAAAATAAAATTTCCACTAAAGCACTTCTTCCCTCTCATCCCATAGATTAATTTCTAAATTTTTCTCATAACTATGACAATGAATGGACAAATTTGCAAAATTTCACATTAGCTACAAATGTGGAAAATGATTTTATCTGCAATGAAGATAATTACTATTATTTTAATGAATATTATGATGATATATGTGAAAGTGATAGTGATGAAAAATTATATACATCTTCTTCTCTCAAAACTCTTTTATTCCCTCTTATAAAGAAAATAATTTTGATAAATGGGAAAGGTACTTTTCACCTCATTATCCTATGCACAGTACACTAGATTAACAAATTATTCATGCACTTCCAAGTGAACCTCTTATTAGTGATAATTTACTTCTATGTGAACCTAATCTCTCTCTCTCTCTCTCTCTCTCTCTCTCTCTCTCTCTCTCTCTCTCTCTCTCTCTCTCTCTCTCTCTCTCTCTCTATTTTCAAAATACAATAATATAAATGTAATAAAATCAAATTGCCAATGCATATCTCAAATGATGCATCTCATGCTCTGAACTCTACTTTATCAAAAAATGTCTAAATGATAACTCTCTTTTTCTTACTTGCCATATTGAAAATGAAAATAATGCATGTAATTCATCCATAGATAACATAGATGCACATAATATTCCAATTTCACATGATAATTTATTACATATTATAAAATAATTAAATCCTTATCTTACACCTCTCCCTAGTGACAATAGAAGTGATAATGAGTATGACAGTGAACATGCAAATGAATATGAAAATTAGAGTTGACTATGAACAACATTTCAACTATAATAATGCATGGAATAATTATTACTATTATGTACATAGTAAATAAGAAAATGAATCTCATGTTTCTAACTCTTCTCTCACTCCTCTCAAGCATAATGCACTACCAAATGTTGTTTCTACTTTTATGCATGATTATATTCAAAATGATGCACATATTAATGATAGCACCACATCCTCTACTCCATTAGAATGTGATTCACTAAAACATAAATATACCAATGGATATTCCAAGCCACCCCTACTATAGTATCACCTATTTCTCACTCTTCACCTAAAGAGAATGGTAGCCCACATCCCTCTACTAAGGTCCAAGTAACCATTTCTCAAAAGGTTCTAGTGAGAACACCCCCTCTCTATGATCCAATTTTTAAATGTAACATTCCCATGGCTAAAATTAATGATCAAATTCAATGATTAAATGAGACACTTCAAGATGATAATATACCATCCCAAGATATTATTTATTTGATGCATGCAATAGGTGAATTACAACACCAAGTACATCTCCTTACCTTGGAAAACAAGGTTTATAAGTCTTAGATAGATGCTAATGATTTACATGGTAACCCTCTTCTGAAAATATTTGTAAAAGTTTCATTAACTAAGCATTTATAGATACCATCATTACCTCATTTTGATGGAACTATATGTCCATTCGTACACCTTCAATCCTTTCATAAGGCTTTTCCATCTCATATAAGTCCTTTGATTCTACTAAAGTTTTTCTAGTAGAGATTAGTGGGGGCAGCATAGAATTAGTTATTTCATCTAGTCCATGTTGGCTCCTTGCACACATATGATGACTTAGAGGAGGCATTTATTATATATTACATATCAAACATGGGCCTTCATGTTACATATGAGAAACTTGCCACATTGCATCAAAATACTTCAAAGCCAATTAGTGATTATATCTTATGATTCAAGACACACATGCTAATAGTAATCTATAAACCAATAGATTTAGAGATTCAACATATATTTATTAAATGGCTTCATCAACCTCTCTTTAAGCATCTATTATATCAGATAGATTCCTCTTTCAGGCACTTGTGTTATATGGTTCTAGCCTTGGAAAATAAATTAGGATTGATTGAGGAAAATTCAATTAATCAAATTACTCTAGATTTCGTAGTATTACCCCCATCTACATCTCCTATCACACATCATCCACCATGTCCTAAATAGGATAGGAGACCCTAATGAAAAAATAAACTAGTTAAGAACAAAGAGAAAGTTTCCAAAGCATAACCTATAGTATATACTATAGATAACAATAACAAGGCACTATTATAGTTTGATTTAGAGTGGGATATCCCATGTGTCATATTATTAACACTACTAGATAGGATGTTAATCACATTATCTTGTACTCATAGATGATATCCACATCTCTTACATAGATAGCCACATCAACCATTTTTTGACTATCATCATATCTATAGACACACAGATAATGATTGTTATGGACTTAGGGATTAAATTAATAGATGTGTTGATAATAGCATCATGTCATTCACATAGAGGGCATTGATATCTCCTCCATATTGGAAGCATAAACCTCATTCCTCCATGATTGAGTCATCTTAGGGAATTAATTCATCAAAATCATTAGTTACTCATCAAGAGAGTAATGTAACTTCTATGATAAATCCTTATAAGATATCTCCTATTCCACCTATTCAAAAGGTTTGGAAACTAGTACAGTGAGAGCTTCCTATATATAGCATTGTAGTTCAAGGAGTACATAGTGTAGTTCTATAAATACATATCCAACATAGTCATAGGTGCCACAAAAGAGTACCTCTCTAGAGATATATTCACTAAGACTAAGTTTTTTGGGTCCTATCTCATGTAGCAACTCACTACAATTAAGATTAGATAAACCCACATCATAGAAAACCACTCTAGAGATATATTCACTATGACCAAGTTTTTTGGGTCCTATCTCAGGTAGTAACCTACTACAATTGAGATTAGATGATCCCCCATCATAATTTATAGTTCCAACTCAATCATATACATCATAGTAGAGGCCACAAGGTGTTATTTCACATAGCAATCCACTATGATTGTGGATATATGATATTTATTCATAGCACACAATTTTAGTTACACATCTAATAAGGTTACATTTGGCAGAGTCTCCACACATAGCTACAGTTAGTGCATAATAGATAGTATCAAATATAAAGCATGTTCTTACACAGCATGAGTAGTATGGGCACTTATTCAGTTGGCCATCAGGGTTTAGATAGGGATACAACATAGAGTGATATGACACACATTCATACTAACATCAGTTCATAGCTTCACTTAGTAAGCAATAATGGAGCCAAAGGGATAGCCTTTGTATTCTTGAGACACCTATTTATATGTATTAGACATATATTCCAAACATTTATTAGCACATGCATGATTACATAGCTTCACTTAGTGGGTGATGATGGAGCCAAAGGGCCAGCCTTTACATTCTTAAGCCATTCTCAGGAAATTGATCATGAAATTATCTCTTACATCCCCTTATAATAACAAATAATATTCCTAGTTCCAAATATCCATCCCTAGCCAAACCAAATTATCCAAATATGGATCTTACCAATATCCCATTTTACCAAGCTTAAACTCGTTCACTTTATCAAAACAATTTACCAATTACAAAGTCAACACATTTTTTTCTCACATATGATAAAACTCAAACCTAACATCACACTTGGACATATCATGAACAATAAAATAACATCCCAAAATGCTATCTTACCAAACATATTCAACCTAAAAATAAATACTAAATCAACTATTTCTAATCAACCATTTACAACAAACATAACAATATATTTCAAATCCCATAACATAATACACATGAGTCAAAATAAAAACTAGTACACACACACACACACACACACACACACACACACACACAAGGTGGTGTGTGGAATTTTATTAGGAGCATGGTCAGATACTGGAATGAAATAGTCATCGTAATAGGCATTCAAGAGCTTGAGGAGGTACCAAGCCATTGAGTGTTAAAGTGGATTATGGGACTAGTACTGGTAGGGAGAGTGAGACTAAGAGTGAGGGCATGATGCCTATTCATGATTGATTATATTTGATGTGATGTATATCTTTGTGTGTATATACATATATATATATATATATATGTCTATATGTGTGTATATATATGTGTGTGTGTGTGTGTGTCTATACACACACACACATATAAGGTGGTGTGTGGAATTTTATTAGGAGCATGGTCAGATAATGGAATGAAAGAGTCATCATAATAGGCATTCAAGAGCTTGAGGAGGTACCAAGCCATCGAGTGTTAAAGTGGATTATGGGACTAGTACTGGTAGGGAGAGTGAGACTAAGAGTGAGGGCATGATGCCTATTCATGATTGATTATATTTGATGTGATGTATATTTGTGTGTGTGTATATACATATATATATATATATATATATGTATATATGTATATACATATATGTATATATATGTGTGTGTGTCTATACACACACACACACACACACACACACACACATATACATCACATCAAATATAATCAATCATGAATAGGCATCATGCCCTCACTCTTAGTCTCACTCGCCCCACCAGTACTAGTCCCATGATCTAATTTAACACTCGATGGCTTGGTACCTCCTCAAGCTCTTGAATGCCTCTTACGATGACTCTTTCATTCTAGTATCTGACCATGCTCCTAATACAAGTCCACACACCACCTTTGAATGTCTATATACTCATCCATGATCCTGGTGGTAACATAACCATAATTAGGTGGAGGTATCCTAAGCTTATTTATATTAACCCTTAGCTCATCTCTCTCTCTCATGGTACCCAAACATATGTATCTATCACTATAATACACCTATCAAATAGGTAATCATGAATACCATCCATAACCATCACTCACTCTATCAATCCTTCCTCCAACACATCATCAATAACATGTCATGTGAGCTCTTAGAGTGTAGACTTAATGATGGCCTCCTAATAGTCATTATCTCCACTCCCCACCCTAACATGTGCCTCATTTTGAGTACCTCCCACTCCACCTACACATAAAGCATGATATTGTGTTAGATATATACTTTAAAAACAAACTAAAAGCACAAATTTGTACACAATTCAAATGAAATTGTTTCTTACCTCCCATCATGTAGATCAACTATGGATCCTCATACTCTAGAGTATCCCCTTCACTAATAGGGTACAATGGAGCCCATTGATGCCTCATCTACCATATAGTATATTCATTTATACATCTAGCATCATCCACATCAAGAATGTCTATAACCACATCCTACACATCTAAAGGTAATGGTGTTAGCTCAGCCTCCATGGACATCACATGAGATATTACCCTTATTGTTGCCCATGTACTCCTCATCCACACTCATGGTGATAGAGGCACATCTTCTGGTACCCCAAAATATCTAGTCACATACTCATAATAAAATAACTCATACACTCCAACCCAATGGTCATGTATCCAACAACTGACCCTCATATCTCGTAACTGTACTCCATCCTCAACCCACTCAAGAAATCCTTTATAAGGCCTCCATATAATTATACCAACCTTTAGTTTATGTAACACCCATATATAATGATCCATCCTAGGGGATAAAATAGCCAATCTACTCATCCATCACTCTCTAAATGGATGTGGAGGTACCCACCTCTCCTTCAATAATCCTATTAGCCATACAAACACTATGTGCTCATAAGCCCAATAATGCAATTATGTTATTAGACTCAATCCACCACTAAATTCCTCCTATGTAAACCTATAAAGATCCTTGTATAGGTGGTAAATCATAGTCATACCCCATGAGAACATAATACCATATACCTCTACACTATACACAATCCTATGTATCCTATATGCAATTGACACCCCACTCCCATCCATAAAAACAAATAAGGCCAACAACATGGCCAACCACTTTTGTTGATGTGGAACACTAGACTATAGCAACACATCACTATTATTGCCTCTCTAATTTATAACTAAGGGCACACTAACAAAATTCAATTATGCATGATCAATATAGTTAACACCCATGTCATCCTATAATGTTACCTGCCATCCACTAATTGGTAAGTGTAAAATGTGATACACATCCTCTAGTGTCACAGTAATCTCCCCTGTAAGAATCTATAAAGTACATGTATCTAAATTACACCTCTCACATAAGGTGGTAATTAGATATCCATCCCACTACACTATGCCTAGTTCACACACATGACCCTACCCTATCCATGGTAGTTCTCTCATTAGTAGATAATGGTAATAACCTCAATGTCTCCATCCCCTGACCCCTACATAACTCTCTCATCCATACCTCACCCTATAAAACACCAAAAAATACATAAATTTAAATCAACAAGTATCAAATTAAAAGCCAAAATATAACAACATCAACAACAAAGCAAGATCATTAAAAAATTAAGCCTCTAAGACAATAGTGATGGGTACAAGATAGTAATGTTGGGCAAGAACACTGCAACCTAGATAATAGTGATAAATGTAGGATAGGAGTGCTAAACCTAGTGAAAATTTTCCTAGGAAACTTTAAACAACTCAAAACATCAAAAATAGGCTTAAAATAGACAAGAAAAAAATGTTTTAGCTACTTACTAGGGTAACATCACCACCAAACCGAACTTAGGTTACCAACTACTCAAATGAGATTATAGTAGGTGCTCATCTCCTTGATATATCTCCTAATATAGAGATCCAAATCTTAACCTAGTCAATACACAAATGAATTGAGAATCAATCCAACTTCCTATATTACCCATATTTCTCAATAAAATTAAAATACCATTTTGCCTATAACTTAAACCTCGTAACTCCATTTTTCAAACCATTTATTTCAAAATAATCATGAAAATTATATCTTAAACATCATTCTATCTTCATTCTCTTATTACTTCATTTTCCTACTAAGTATGCACATCTCTATATTCCTTTTATACGCAGACACACAACTTAATTATCATAAATCAAAACTTGTTCCACTTTCAATAACTCTGTCTAATGAATCAAACAACCTCTAAAGCTATTCATAATAAGCCAACATTATTTCTATTTATGCATCTAGTCATTTCTTTTGGCTCGACCTCCTCTATCAAAATTTTCATCTCTCTCCCCAAAAAGGGGTATCATTCCTACTATTCCTATTTCTACACTTACATAGCATGCCCATCCACTCTCATAAGTGGATACACCATAGTTCATACACATCCAATAGTCATATTATCAAATTTAGCTTAGATCAATTGAAATATATAGTGATTTAGATTATATGGGTTATTCAACATTACTCAAGACATTCAGGAGGATATACCTTTAGTTTACAAATAACCAAGCTATTTAGATACAATGGTTCAAATCATATAGATCCATAATGATTTTAGCATACAAGTATACAGACTATTCAGATATAATGGTTCAAATTACATAGATTCACAGTGAATTTGATATAGATTTAGACTTAGGAACTAGATTTGGGGGCATGTACATTACTACATATAGCTTCATATAGCATTATATAGTTATAAGAATAGATAACAAATTATATGCATAGTGCAGAGCATAGTATTTTGAAATCTAATTTTGCACATAGGGTATGGTATGATAGGTCATATCACATGTGGTTATATATAGATTACCAGATTATACATATGCATCACTTAATACTAAATTTGGGGGCTTGGCATAGATGTTCATGTTCTTCATCATCCAAGATTATATAGATAGAATGGTAAGACATGGCATTCTCTTCTTATACATTGAATAGAGTTTTAGATTACACCCAATAGTACCCAAGTTATCACTAGGTTGGACCACACAACTATCTACACTGATTGGTTTATTACATAACCCAGACCCAGACTACACAAGTTTGTGTGGGATAGAGGATAGACATTGGTTTTGGGCCTCTGAGCATTTCTCAATTTTAGTTTAGATATTTAGAGTGGGGGCATGATATATTTTATTCTTCAAATTATACAAATTTTATACACACATTCTATATTACATGAGTTTATGTGGGATAGAAGATAAATATTTGTTTTGGGCCTTCGAGCATTCCTCATCTTCAATCAGATTTAGCGCAGGGGGTAAACATTGCCCTATTTCTCCATATTACATGTATTCCACTTCCAAATTTAATAAAGTGGCATCTATTTCAAGGATTAGTTCTTTCTCTTATAATTATTCATCTCTCCATCCACTTCCCTAGCCAAGAAGTGAGTTGGACCCTTTACAGCACATTCATCTTCATAGAGGTAGGTTCAGGTACACAAATTATTCTTATTTCTTGTACTGTAGTACTTCATTTCATTTCATCACTAAAATAAAAGGGGGTAAAATATATACACCCTAAATTGTTCAAGAAACCACACATATCATGTATTTTCATAGTCCTTTCACAAGACACTTTGAATAGAGAATATGAGCCTTATTCACATTTAGTCATGTCTTTTTTTACTTATGGTGGTCTTTTTTCATGCTTGAGTTACCTTTTTTTTCTTATTTACAATCATCCATAGCCTTCAAAATGATCACCCTAGCTCAATAAGACTCTATTTCCTATGCTAGTTCCATCCCCTTAGGTCCTAAGCCTATAGGATAAGAGCAATAGGGTTGGACTATAGTACTAGAACCTAGGGTGTCTGATTTCTAGTGTTCTTGTCCAACTACATTTTGAGTCCCAACAGTTAGGTTTCCTCACTAAATGAGTTTGAATCCCTTCTTAGCTTTATCATTAAGTTTTTTTCATCTTTATAGTGTAGGATAATGTGAATAAAATATTCCAAATTCAAAATAAAGAGTCTCATATATAAAGGACTTGACAAGGCATTTTATATCTAGCACTTACTACTTTGGCATAGTACATAATTAAAAAATAGTCAATATTACAGCTCAACATTCTACATCACACATAGATTTGCATGCTTGATCAAGGAAGGGCTTAGTAAAAAGTCATTATTTCATCTAGTGTGTGTGTTGATTATGCATATTCCATAAGGGATAAATAAATTTAACTTGAGACCCTAGCTTGAGGGTTAATATAGGCAATAATCAGGATAATAAGGGGTTTTAAATCGTGCAATCATACTTCCCCTAACCTATTTTTTCTCCATTTTACTTTTGATGTATTATTTATTTTGTGTGTATATGGATCTAGGATTTTGAAGATTAAAATAGATCTACAAGGAAATATATTGATATTCAGGATCCAAAATTTCATAAGCAGGCTGACATAGGGATAGCAAGAAAAACTCAAAAAACTCAGATATCTGTGACTAGTTTGGACAATAGTGATAGGACCTGGACTATATCATTAGAGCTTGAAGTGTCCTATTTTAGGCACTCCTATCCTTTTAATGAATGAAATATAGATCCATATTCTTGACATATTTCAAGTCCTATACAATAGTTTTTAGGCTTTGAAATAATCATCTATATCTACTTTTACAAATAAGTTACTTCTCTTCCCTATATAATTAAGTTGATCAAAATATATATTTTACCATATTAGATTAGATTTATCCCCTTATTCCTGACCCTTTATTGTTTAGGAACTAAACACTATTTTCTCAAAAATAATAAAACATTAAGTTATTTCTAGGGTGGATGGTATTTGGTTGGGTTCCTATTCTACTAGTTTAGATCTATAGGGAGTTGTGGGGTTTTAGGTCCCACAAGGTGCATGGCATCAGTGTCAGCCTAGTTTTTCATTGTTAGGCCTACAAGCACATTATGGTGTTAAGGCCAATAGGGTTGCCTTGGGTAGGCATTACATAGATTGACTTCCCCATTAGCTTCATATAATGGAGGGATGAATTTGTTGCATCAATTACAAAGGGTAGTACTCATGACATGGAGTGGTTTAGGGGTGCACTAGGTGCACTAGTGATAGGAGATATCAAATAGAGGATGTGCATCCAATTATCAATATATTTAGGTTACAAGAGATAGACACTCTCCCTCTAGAGCTAGAGATGGATACTTAGTTGGTGAGATGAAGAGGTGAAGCTGATTTCATTTGAAAGAGTACATTGATAGTTTGGCTTCGTATAGGGAATTCTATGTCCTTTATCCAAGTATAAGAGAGAGGATTCAAAGATCATATTACTTAAGCCACATCATGTTCCTATTATGATAGAGTTTGAGGAGCTAGCCATTAGGACATAAATAGATGATGTTGGGTTTTTAGGTGGGTACATGGCATGGTACTAGCCCATATGTTCATATACATATATTAAAGATGATAGAGTGTGAGGCTGATGGCCATGGATCTAGCTAGACATGATGGATAGGTAGGAGTATATTTAGCCACTACATAGGGATAGGTATAGGTATTACAATTATAGGTGCCCACATTATAGGGCCATATCATCACATTATAGGGTTAAGTTGTAACCTTATAGTGTTAGCTTGTTATTGCCACAAGTAAGAGGGATCAGGTTAGGACATCTCTAGGCTTGGTGACCCAAAATGACTTTCCAAGGTAGAGAGGAGGAAGATAAATAGAAGGATAGATAGTTCCACCTATATTTACCCCTATAGCATGATACCTAGCTATACTGGAGGAACCATGATATTATGAGGCTATTATTCTAGCACAGAGCCCAAATAAGCTCTAATGGGGGAGTACAGAGTTATCTTGGTAGGTGTAACTAGTATAGTGACACCAAGGTAGTGGGAAACACCTATATCTAGATAGATATGGGTAGGTGGGGGATCAGCTAGCATAGTAGGTGGGTAGGTACTAAGATCTAGTAGTGTTCTAAGAGGTAGTGGTGCCCCTAGGTAATAAATATAGCTATATATGTGACTTTTATATTTAATTTTGATTCTAGCCTATGAGTTGATGAAGTGAGATGTAAATTTTTGAGAGAGTGTTTGTCTATCTACATGAACACATTATTATAATTATTTGACTCACGAGTGTATATAGATGTGATATTTGCCTATGCTCATGATATATGATTTGATGTTGATGTTTATTGCTTATGTTATGGTTGACTTGCTAGGTATCGACATTGACTTGCTAGGCATGAGATGGCATTGATATTATGGTTATGCTTATGAAATGCTAAATCTTAATGTGTATATACTGTATTTGTAGACTTTAGACATGGGATAGAAAATGGTTGATTGGTTAAATTCTCATGGATGTTATTGTTTCATGGTTATGGTTAATGGTTATTATTGGTTGTTAGTTTTAAGGATAAAATAAATGAGGTTTTTAAGTAACAACACTAAAAATAATATAATCAAGAGATAAATGTCAAATTAAAATATCAACTAGTCATGATAAAATAAGAAAAGGGGAGAATACCTCTTCATTGACATGGACTAAAACAAAACTAAAGTTGGATTGACTTAATGAACATAAGCCCTTCAAATGCTTCACATGAGTATTTGTTAGTTGGTTAAAAAAGTGTCTTGACAACATAATGTCAAGTAAGCTCAATAATCCCTTGTATATAGTGTAAAGGAGAGATGGGTGAAAATGGAACCTTCTTGTGAGACTAGTTTGCCTCTTCTTTAGGTGTCCACAAAACTATGGTAAACAAGCCTATGCCAAATTATGTAGATTGAGTGATGTGGGAAGTCTAATTATGAGATTTGATTGTGAATTTCACCTTATTATGCTATTTTGAGAGCTAATTGTAGATTATAATATTAGTTTGTTTATTCTGATTTTGATAATGAGTCTTTTACTGAATGTTTTATATGGGAAGTTGATCGATATAGGAAGCTTCTGAGAAATTGCTATGTTTTTTACAAATTCTTACTCAACCATCCTTCAAGGGAGTGGTCTAAGTTTATGTGCTTTACTTAATGCTTTTGATAGTTGTCCTTTGATGGAGTAATCTACCTTATGTTTTGGCAATTTCAAATAGATTTTCAATAGCTATCCTTTAAAGGAGCAGTCTATGAATCATTTATGAGTTCCTCACCTTCATTTAATTTGAATTTAACCACTCTGTCTTAGTATACATGCCACATAGGATGCTTTGTCATTAAAAGTGCCATGGTGTAACTTTTCCTTTTTTTCATATGTCACTAATTAGTCGAATCAATAAAATTCAAATTTTACCTTTAGGCCAAAAGATTCCAAATCATAGACTATTCTTTGAAGAGATCAGTCCCAAAATATTTCATCCCATAGATGCCAAAATAAATCTTGTTGATGACTAAGTACTCTTTGAAAGTTTATGGTTTAGGAAAAATTAGTCACATAGAGATATTTTAAAGATAAATATATTGAGATGATATTTCATGAAACAAGTTTCCAATCACTTAGTCTCCAAAACAAAGTTTCTATAGTGAAAACTCTAAAATGAGAGTTACCAACACCAAGCCTTTGACAATAAATTTTATAAAGAGAATATTTCTAAAATAAACATTTCAATTAATTATATTTTAAATGATAGTTTTTGATAATAATATTTTCAAAATAAAGCCACCAAAATAAAAGTCCTGAATATAAAAGCTTCGAATAAAAAGATCACGAATAAAGTTGCCATCTAAAAACTTTTTAAAACAAAGTTACCAAATAAAAATTTTTGAAGAAGAGTTTCCAAAGAGAAAACTCACTAATGAAAATCTTCCAAAAAAAAGTTTCCAAAGTAAACCTTTTGATGAAATCTCTCCGAAGTGAATGTTTCTAACGACAGAGTCTCCATAGGGAATCTTTTTAAAGAGAAGTTTTTTAATGAAAGCTTTCGAGAATTAGTACTCCAAAATAAGAAATAAAGTGATATGAATTCATGTCATGGGAATCCATTCTTCCCATATTTTCATTAATAGTTTAGTTTGAACAAGTGATTCCAAATGAAAAAAGTATACCATAGCATGATTCTTCATTAAAAGCACTAAATTTATATAGATAATACAAGTATCATAACCCTTCAAAACTCATAGATACCCCTCTAAGATATTCATTATTTTAAAAAAAAACAAAAGGGGTCCCCATTTTTTTGAGAGAAATATAGGGTGGGATGTGTTTAATACAACATGGTGGAAAAATAAAAAATGAGAGCTTGGGAGGAAGATACATTCATGCAAGGAAGAAATTTTCAGCTTTCTTACTTGGAAGTTGAGGTAGGGTTTTTTTTAAATTTTCTTATGGTTTTTTATGTTTAAAATCACTCTATTTAATATATTCCATTGATTAAAAATTTTTAGGGTTTTTAAAGTATTGTGTTTACATAGAAAAAATATATATGATGGGTTTATATTTGATCAATCATACGAATGGGTGCAGTCTATCTAGAGGGTTGAGCATATATACTACCCTTCACTCCATTTGTATATGTATTCTTTTATATCCATAGTTTTTGAGAATAAAACATTCCATTGTTATCAGTTAATTTTAAGTTTTGTGTATGAGTGAAGTGTTCTAAGGAAAAACCTACATTATATACTAGGGTTTCCAGGAAAGATAAGGGTTTATGAATGAAAGTTATTCATATCATATTTTGATTATTATGTGTTAGCTAGATTGTTTGTAAAATTATGCAGGGATTTTGACCCTACAGTGGTTTTAATCATTTTTGGGTAATATCCTCAAAATTTATAAACAATTATGTTTGTGTTTTAGTTAAAATAATTATTTTATGTATTTTAGATTGAACCCTTAAAAGTGTCATCTATACCATAATGTGCATAATGGTTATTTGAGTATGCACTATAGTGATTGTATTTTATATTTTTAAAATAAATAGAGGTCATACATATATGACCCTAGAGATAGGTTTGACCCATCCATAGGGTCAAATACATCAAGCCTTGATTATAAAACTTAGTGGCTAGAATTATTCTACATGGAAATATTATATTGTTGTGTGAGTACATCTTATTATTGATAAAAACATTTATTTAGTTGAATCATAGATACTTGGAAAGATTTGAGTAAGATTGTTCATTATGCAGGCTGTCAGTATATAAATGTATCTAGGTTGGTTAAAATTTATATAAGGATTGTTGTTTTTTAATAATATTGATAGAAGTTAAATTATATATTCATTTTTATAGTTTAAATATGAAAAAAGGACTTTTCAAAGGGTGCGTTATATTTTGATTGTTATTTTAGATATGTGTAACAAGAATTTAATCTAAACATTAGTTATTGGTTGATTATATTTAAAATGGATCAATTTTTTTCATTTTGGTGGAATTTAAGTGACTATGAACACTTAATGTTTAATAGCTAAAGGATGGAATAAAATTATTTGGGCTTGTAGCTATCAATTAGATCTAGATTATATGGAAATTGTTATTTTGTGTTTAGAAAAATATTTAACTAGATGATGTTATACAATTATATCAAGAGTAAAAATAAGATAATATTGCTTGTGGATTTCATATATATTTATAAATAAGTGTGTGTGTGTGTGTGTGTGTGTGTGTGTGTGTGTGTGTGTGTGTGTGTGTGTGTGTGTGTGTGTGTGTGTGTGTGTGTGTGTGTGTGTGTGTGTGTGTGTGTGTGTGTGTGTGTGTGTGTGTGTGTGTGTGTGTGTGTGTGTGTGTGTGTGTGTGTGTGTGTTTAAGTGTAAGTATGTATATATACATGTATATACATACAAAATTATGTAGTCAAAATTGTTATATTGGTTAAGTAGTTTTACATGATCAAATGCTTACTAGGCATGTTATATGCACATGTTATCATGTTACATATTAAATTATCTAGAAATTTCTGGTTTTAATTCTCTCAATATAAATATGAGACATGCTTGAATTAACACTTTGTGATGTTTTAGAAATTAATAAAAGATAAATCATTAGTATTTTTTTATGGATTTATAACAATAAATACTATTGTAAATATAATTGTCATGAGACATAGGGTTCGGTATGTTGAGGTATTATTTATTGTAAATTTGGATACATACGAATGTTGATTATAAATAAATGATTACTAAATTTAAATTGATACTTATATATTTAATACAGATGTTTGTATATTAAAATGGATTGAGATGTTTGAACAAGAGGGTTATTGAATTTTGATTTGTTAATACTGGTATATAAAAGATCATAATGATGAATAGGAAGGACTATGATGTTTTTGTATTCATATATATTATGGCTTCCACTATATAAAATTTTATGTGATTGAAATATGTGGATTATTAGCATTAGTATGCTTGTCTAATATTATGACATTAAATAAGTATGTGTAACGGATTTCACATACTTACTTAGTGCTATCAATATGCAAATTAGAATATTTGAACTAAGTTATATGTGTGAATTTGACTAATCTCGAGATCTGGAAAAATATTTTAAAACTTTGGCCAAAATAATGTTTTTGGTTTTTAACATTATCATTTCACTTGTTTGATTTAGTTTGCATGTATTGTATGATATCATGTTAGAACATATTTATTTATGATATGTTGCATGTGATAGTTATCTTATAGCACATGGGTTTTTAGTTGACTTTATCAATTCTTGCACTATCACTATCTACCCATCCATGAAGGGAGGTTCATTCCCTTGTTAGGAGATTGTATGGGGGATCAACGGTCCATGGTTGTGTGTAAAAATACTTAGATGGTACTCTCCCTCCCCTTCCAGTAGTCAACTGATAGAGGATTTATTAAGATTATTTTTAGATATTAATGAGTACACTGAGACTCATATGTTATGTCAAACATTATATTATTTTAATCTAATTATTCACATATGTATTATTGTATAAGTTATAATACCTAATGAAAATTTTAATACAATAGTAGTTTTCTATAAATTATTTGTTAGATATGTATTATTGTATAAGTTTTACTACCTGATGTAAATTGTAATATAACAGAAATTGGTTGTAATTTATTTCTAATTATTGAATTACTTAATCAATAATGGGTGAATTATTATCATGGATAAGTATTTTACTTTATATTTTGTAATTATGAAAGCAATCAACATGTATATTATTGATCACTAGGTAAATGAATCACACCTAAACCTTATGATTGATATTTAAGTTAGCTTATATGATTTATTTAGTTAGGGATCATTAATGTTGTATTAATTTGTGAAGTTGAGTTAAAAAAAATAACCTAACTCTAGTTAACTGTTGATGTAGAAGATTGCACCCTTGGCAGGAGGCCGAGCTCCTGCCTTCTTCACGCAACAATGAAAACTCCTCTCTCGCCTGTAGGATGGCAAAGCAAGAGAGGAGAGTCTCTAGTTAAGGGCTAGCTCCCTTTGATGTATCATTGCTTGTTTTAGGCAATGCAAAATATAGACAGGCATATATATACAGCTATAATAAAGGGGGGGGATGGAAAGGGAGAAGAAATGCAAGAAAACAAACCTACTCTAAGGAGGTGATAAACCAAAACAATATGACCCTTTCACACCCACTCTCAAAATCAAAGAAAACACACTTATATGCTGCACCCTTGACAAAATAAACAATCTGCAAACTTGATAGGGAGGTAAAAATGAAAGATACATAAAAGGAGGTTCATCCAAAGGCATTATAAGAAGCACTCTGTAGATAATCCCCTCTATTTTGCACTCCAAAATAGAACTCTTCTCCTATCAGCTGTAAATGGCACCTTGTAGATAGCTGGTGTGTTGATGTTAAACCTATGAGAGAATCAAAGACAATGAATGAACACAAATCAATACTTAGGACATACACAAGATATCTATCCAAGAAGAGGTAAAACTGTGTTTATAGATTTAGGTAGAAATTTTAGCAGGGTTACACGTTGTAAAAATTGTGAAATGATGATTACAAAATCAATAAGTCCACAATATATATGAGAAGCAAAGAGGCCCATTTAGCACTCCTTTACAAGTGGCATATGTGTCCTTCCATGAAGAGAACAAGTCGCTCAAGGAATTAAATGGACTATTCATTTTGCATGTTCGAGACTTACATTTCCTGCTTGGATGACTTACACCGTTTGCCTTCCAATTTAATGTGAAATAGAGAAAGTGGTTGCACCATTGGCCGCTATCATTCCAAATGATCAATTTGTTAGCACTATTTCACCTGCCAAAGGTGCTTCTCCAATTTGCACTAGTCAAACTTAACTGCTCACTCATCACCTACCTATCACTCTACTTGTTTGTCATTCATGCCATCAAGCAATAAATTACCTTGTTTATGCCACTTGGACTACTTGACTACTCCCTGCCTTGTCACTTGACATTTGTCTTTTTTGGCTACTTGGCTCCTTGAGTGAACATACTAGCAGGTCGCTACATTCTGGCTCCTTCTCTTTTTCCATTTAACGCTCTTCCAGATAAAAAACCCAACGGCTAATCCATTTCACTAAATTTGACATTTATACGGCCGTCTTACTTTGAATATAAATAGCTATTATATTCCTTTAAATTTTATAGCCTCACGGCCGTCATCGAGTCCACGTGGCATCTCCTCGGGCACCTGCAGCTTTTTTGCCTTTGTTAAGTCCTTCTTGGGCTCCCACAGGTAAATTGTCCACGAGAATTCTTTCCCTTTTCTTCCCTTTGTTACTTTGAGGCACACCCAAATATTTTGGACTATGAAGTGTCCACCCTCCAAAAGGGTGCTTTGGACTTGAAGATCCCCTTCAGCTTGGGGCAGACCCTTGAACCGAAACCATCGAACTAAAATTTGGTTTAATGGTTCAAAGTTTAACCATTGTGTGTTGATGGGGAGTGAACAAAAGCTGATGAACCTTTGAATTGAATTGAACCATGCCCAAAATTTGAAAAGTCCTTGAAGTGTCAGCCCTTTGAAAAGGCCATTTGACTATGATTGCCCTTCAGTTCAAGGGCATACCCTTGAACCATGCGTTGAACTGGCCTGTTGAACCAAGCCGTTGAACCCAAATTTGGTTCAACAGTTTAATGGTTCAACTGAGCATGCCAATGAACCTTTGAACCCTTCCATTAGACTTTTTTTTAACCTTTTCATTGAACCTAACCATTAAACCGAATGTGTTGAACCAAAATTTGGTTCAACAGTTCAAAGTTCAACCATTTAGCCGATGAACTCTTGAACTGAATTTAAACAAGCTGCTTTGAACTAAGAGACCAAACCATCTACTGATCTTTTCCTTTAAACTGAACGTGTTGAACCAAAATTTGGTTCAACAATTCACCTAAGCATGTCGATAGTTATGAAGGCTGATAGACTGCATTGAACCAAACGTTGAACCTTTTCCATTGAATCGAAGCCATTGAACCAAAGTTTGGTTCAACGGTTCAAGATTCAAATGAGTGTGCCAATGAACTAAAATCCAAGCCTGATGAACTCTTTGCATTGAACTAAATGTTGAACTTAAGCCGTTGAACTAAATGCATTGAACTTGAACCGATTGAATTGAATGCATTTAACTTGAACTGATTGAATGGGTTCAATGGTTCAAAGACGCTGACTTTTCTTGTGATTTTCTTCAAACCCGAACCTGAAGAAACTTTGTAAAACCTAGAACTCTTTGAACTGATTCTCCATGTGCCAAAGGACTAACCTACTGAGTCCATAGAAATCCAAAATCTATAGAGTCCATAGATTTAAACCTATAGAGTCCATAGATTTAGACCTGTAGAGTCCGTAGAAATTCTGTAGAGTCCATAGAAATGAACAGATTCATGCAAAATCAAAAAATGAAACAACCTCGAATAGCAAGGACAGGAGGGGACCAATTTTTTTTCCCTATTGGGAAAAAAATGGTCAACATATTGGCAACTCATAGGGGAAACATGTCTGCCATGCTTAGAATCTAGCTGCCTTGAAAATCCATTAGGCATGGAGTCAATAGTAACTTTGAGAACCAGAAATAGCTCTATTATAACTTAGAACCAAAAAGTGTAGACCCACCTCTGAGGAAAAGAAAACACATGCAAGGCTAAGAAAACTACATCTTGTGCAACAATACTTAGGGGAAACAAGAAAAGAAAACAAAAAGGATAAATATGTACAAGTGAACCCAAACAATTAGTGGCAGCATTTTAGATGTATCCCATTAACTAAGATATGTAGTTCTTCACCGTCCAACTTGGAAAGTTGGAATGCATTATGTAGCTTGCACTGAGTGATCATGTAAGGACCACTCCATAGGGCATCAAATTTTGCATGTTTTTTGGGCTTAGCTCGATCTTCATCCCACTTTAAGATGATGTCTCCTTTATCAAAATCTTTTAGCAAAGATTTCTTGTCAAAGTGCCTCTTTACTTGCTGTTGGTGATTGGTCATGGAAGCCATAGCCTGATCCCTTACCTCTTGGAGTTCCATCAGCTCACACAACCTGACCTCTAGGCCATTTCTTTCTTCTAATTGTAGTTGGCAGGAGAGATCCAATGCTAGAAATTTAAGTGAGAAGGGAAGCCTAGCTTCCCTTCCATACACGAGCATATATGGAGAATTTTTTATTGTTCTTTTTGGAGTAATTCGGTTGGCCCAGAGAGCTATCTTTAGCTTGGCATGCCAAGTTCTCTGATTTTCTTCCATAGTTCTCTGTATGATTTTGATCAGATTTTTGTTGGTGGACTCAGCCAGTCCATTCCCCTGTGGATAATAATTTGATGAATTGCTGAGGTATATGCCATACTTCAGTGCCCATTCACTTGTTCTAGTCCCCAAAAAAGCCAAAGCATTATCTAAGATTATGGTGGCTGGGACCCCAAATCTTGTTACCAATCTTCATAGAACTCTAGGACTATGCTTTCATTTGCCTCTTTCAGAGTGACAGCCTCCACCCACCTGGTGAAATAATCTATAACAGTTAGGACCCATTTGTGCCTAGCATTAGAGGGAGGGTTGATCATCCCTATGAAGTCCAAGCCCCACTGCATGAATGGTTTCTCAACTTGAATGGGTTATAGAGGCATGGCAGCCAATCACTGCTTTCCATTAAAAAGTGCACACTTCTGGAACTTTCTTACTTAGGCATGGGTGTCCTTGAAAAGAGTAGGCTAGAAATAGCTAGTTCTCATTATCTTTGCTGATGTAGCTCTAGGGGCGAAGTGACCGCTTGCTGGCCCATCATGGAACTTAGCCAATACCTTATCATCTTGGTTTGGGTCAATGCACCTTAGGAGGACCCCAAAGAAGTCCCTCCTAAATAATACTTCATCAACCAGAACATAAGGAAGGGACTGGAGTTTAAAATACCTTCTCCTGGTCTTATCAAGACCCTATGGGAATTTACCCATGAGAAGTAAATGCTTCATGTCTAGCATCCAATCCTTTATGATAGCTAGTTCTTCCGTTGTGGTTACATCATGGATTAACAAGCTGTCTCTCCTTTCTTGCTTTAAGTCTGCAGCCAGCTATTTGCACAGGCCTCTTCCCCTCACCAGCTTGGTGATCTTGATAACTATGTCATACTCCATCACTTTGGTAATCCACCCTGTCCTCTTTTCATTTAAATCTTGATGGGTCAATAAATCCTTGACACCTAGATGTGGGACCATAAGGTGGATCCTGCTATTAGACAACATATGCCTAAATTTCTTCAAGCTTTGCACCATACTAGGACTTGCTTTTCTACATACATGTACCTGACTTTGAAGTCCTCTAACCCTTGGCTGAAGAAATCAAGTGGCTACTCGAGGTCATCACTGTTAGCTTAGGTAAGCATGGTAGATATCACTTCCTCATTATTGAAGGTATAGAGGTTGAAGTCTTTGCTAAAGTCTGGGTTGATCAAAGTGGGAGCCTAGGTTATGGCCTACTTGATGGACTCAAAGCTATGTTTCCTCTTAGCTATCCATTTGAAATCCTCACCTTTCTTTAGCATAGGGGTAAGTGGCTTGACTATATCTACAAAATTCAGAATGAATCTCTGACTAAAATTAATCCTGCCAAAGAAACTCTGCAGACTTTTCTTGTGTTTTGGTAGGGACATCTCCAATATAGAGCAAACTTTCTTGGGGTCAATAGACAAACCTTCCTTGGACACAATGTGGCCAAGGAGTGTCCCCTCATGAACGGCAAACACACACTTCTTTGTATTAAGAGAGATGCCAAATTCCTTGCACCTTTCAAAAATCTACCTGAGGTGTCCCATGTACTGGCTCACTTTCTTGGAGAATACCATTATATCATCGAGGTATACCAGCATGTTATTATTTATCAAGCCACTAAAATCCATGTCCATGGCTCGATAAAAGGTAGCACCAGCATTGGATAGGCCGAATGGCATCTTCTTGTAGGCAAACGTTCCCCATTTTATGGTGAAGGCTATTTTGTGCTGGTCACAGCCTTGCACTAGAATTTGATTGTACCCTAAATAACCATCTAGGAGGGAGAAATGCTCACTACCAGTTACCTTCTAGAGGATTCACTCCATGCTTAGAAGGGGGTAATGATCCTTTAAAGAGACTTTATTAAGGTCTCTGAAGGTGACACACAGCCTAATCTCCCCATTTTTCTTTCTGACAGAAACAAGGTTGGCCAACCATGAGGAATGTTTGATTGGAAATATAATTCTAGACTCAATCAATTTGTCCAATTCCCTTTGCATGAGGGGCTCAATTATAGGATTGACAAGCCTTTGCTTTTGTGTTACTGGCCTGGCACCTTCTTCTAATTTAATGGTGTGCTAGGCAAGCCTTAGGTTGAAGCCCTTTAAGTCACTGTAATCCCATGAAAACACATCAGTAAATTCTTGACATAGCAGAATGAAAGCTTGCCTCTCCTAAAATGTGTAGACCTTGCCAAGCGCCAGCAGCTTGCCCTTGAAGATTTTGACCCTTTCATAATTTCCTTCTTTGGTAGTGATGCACACCTTGTCATTTCTTAACTGGTCATCTCTATTGAAAATGATTTCAAGTATGACCAGACCTTTGGGGAGTTTATTGTTCTTCAACTAAACAATCTGACTACCATATTGCTACCATAGTTTTGCTTGGTTGTGTGTTGCAAACTTAGCTTCTTCTTATAAGAAGAAGGCTATCTACTGGTCACTTTTGAAGACCTACCAATTTGCAACATTGTCTAGGATTGAAGGCCGAACCACCACTTTCAAGTGGCATGAACCATAGTCTCAACTTATTTACTTTGAAATGTCAAATTGGGCACCAATTACTGCCAGCCTATCAGCTTGTTTGTTCTGCTCCCTAGGAATAGAGGCAATGTTAAAAGTAAGAAAATCCTCCACCAAGTCCTAAACTCTATGTTTGTAAGACTTCAACAAGGAGTTCTTGGTCAGATTCAGGCCTCTTACTTGATTTATAATTAGTTCACTATCTCCCAGGACTTGCAACTCCCTAATCCCTCTTTTTCTTGCCCATTCAAGGCCATGGATCAAAGACTCATATTCTATAACATTACTCATGCAAGAGAATTGGAAACAAAAAGCTAAAAAGTACCTTTCCTTCAAAGGGGAAACCAACATCACCCCACCACCAGCACCTATTTTAATTTTGGAACCATCAAAAAATAGCCGCCACAGGCCAAGGTCTTCTTCACTTTCCTTCATTAAATTTGACATGAAGGCACCTTCCTCATGCATGTAATAGACTCCAAGGTCTGCCTCCTCAATGAATTTGTATGGATCATGTTTAAAGTTATCATTTCCCCACTCATCCAAGAGTAAGTCTATGACTCTTTCAAGAGCAGAGGATGGAGATTGGTCTGTTTGAGACTCTTCTGGGTCGATGATGGTCTAAATGACATTTGCTACCTTGGGTGAATATGGTTCTAGATGGTCCTTGTAGAGTGGCTCAGAATCAATTTTCACTTTGGTCCCATACTTGGTTCTAAAAACTAGATGTGACCAATTCGTTGCTAGATAGCCACCTATCTTTGATGTGAAGTCCTTAGACAAGCAAATTGTGAAATACGGAGGAACATCCACTACCACTATATCATGGGGAATTGAGAAATTTGGACAAGCATGCAATGTCAATCCTAAACCCTTTACAATCCCAAATATTTTTCTAGGTGTCTCATCTAGCTATAGTACTCCTTTGTTCATTTCTTGATACTTCAATCCCATCTTATCAACAATGCACTTGGGCATCATTGAGGTGTTGGCCCCACTATCAATTATGCAGTTGTGCACCAAGAAGTCCCCAATGACCAAGGATACGTAGAAAGGAGGAGTCTTCTCTTCCTTCTTCACTTGTCCTAAAGTGGAAGGTTGTCCATTTGTCATCAAGACATTATCAGTGTTGGTTGGGATAGCTTGACAATCTAGCTCATTCAATTCCCTTTTTAACACGTCCTTTTGGCCTAGAAGAGACAACACATCCCATAAAGAGATATTCATATTTAGCTTCTTCATCTGATCCACTATATTGATTTGAGGACTGCCACTCCTTAAGCTTTCTTTGGGGTTGATTCCAAGCTGAACTGTAGGCTGAGGGGCTAAAGGTATATATGGCTGCCTAAAATTTGGGGCCTTTACATTAGAGTGTGATGGAGGAGGTATTATTGGTGCATGAGTGGTAGCCTGGGCTTCTCCCATTGCCCTTCTCTTAAACCTCGTGTTGGCTACAACATAATCAACCTGATTGCCTGCAATGCCCACATAATTTACTAAATAAAAATCTTCTTCCAAATGATTCATCAGGGCAGAATCAGGCTAAGCCTGATTGTTACTCGTGTTGGGCTGCATTGAAGGCTCAAAGGCCTGAGATTGATGGCTATTTGGTTGTCTACATTCTGAAAATAGTTCATCACCTCATTTATATAGACGACCTATTCTTGACCATATCCCATGGTCAAACAACTTGACTGCTCTTGTACTAAATTGTTTTGAACAAGCACCATGGCCTTAGATGATGAAAAGGGACCAGTGTTGTAGTTTTGAAATGGCCTGGTTGTAGTGAGTTGCCCCTAATTTTGGTTATAATTTTGAAAGGGAGTCTAGGGGCCTGGCCATATTGTTGATATCCTTGGTTTGGCCTATTGCTTTGAGCTTGCTACCTTTTAAGGGCAACAAGTTTGTTTGACATGTTTTTCAATAGGCTTTTAACTTCACTTAATTCATTTGATGGAGCAGCAACTAGTTTCTCAATGATAGGCAAGGGAGCAATTGTGAGAGCAACAGCCTGGATCGAGGGCAATGATTCTGGGAAAAGTGGCATGTGAGGCCTAGGGTTGATTTTCCCAGCTTGAACCAAGCAATTTTTGGCTGCTATGGCAATGTCATAAGTAGCTGGCAGTATATGTCCTCCCATAGATTGGATCATCATAGCAATATCACTATTTAACACCTTTAAATAGTACAAGAAAGTGTAGCTGGGAGTTGGCCTGACCAGGATGGGAATTCTATCCCAAGTCTTTTAAAAACATGTGTTGAAGTCCTACATATGCTCGTGCAGAGCTCTCTTTATGGTCATCAACTACTCAGCAAGAGAGATGCCATCACCCTTTTCCCCAAAATGATCAATTAACTGAGTGCCCAATCTATTCCAAGAATGTATGGAATTCACAAGCAAGGTCTTGTACCAATCAAGAGCCTTGCCTTTAAGAGATAATGCCAGCAAACTGCAAAGCAATATTTTCTTCTGTTATATTGTGAATATTGCAAAGGTTGGCAATATTCTTAATATGTTCAATGGTTATTAAGGGCCTCTCACCATGAAAAGCTGCAAAAGGTAGTGTCATGGCTGGGATCAACTGTAACTGGGGTTGAGATGCGTATGTGGCTCTTACAACAAGACTAGGAGGATTGATTGCTGGATAAGGATGGGTACTTTCAAATCGTAGTCTTTTAGCAGAGTTTAAAGGTAACTCAACAAAATCAAAAGGGACCCCTCTTGAAGTAGACCTTGTGGTGACCTTAGGCATAGAAGATTAAGAAACTAGTTTTGAAAATATAAAATTGAAGCTCTTACCAGTGGAGTCACCAGATGCTAGAAGACTTAAAATGGCTATATCAAGACCAGCATCAATCCTAAACTTCACTAAATTATCAAATTGAGGGTCCCATCGGGCGTTGCAAAAATTGTTGATGTAGAAGATAGTAGGGATAGGAGGGGACTAATTTTTTTGGCCTGTTGGGCAAAAAATGGTCAACATTAACCATAAGGGGTTATTACACATGTGGTGGATCCTCAATTTCTCAAGGCTCATAGGAAAGGAAGTGATAATTGGATTACAATTAGAGAAAGTAGTTGTTAGCATTTGAATACAGATTTTATCAAAAATGGATAATTCATAAGAAAAAAATTAAAAAGGAAATAAAAATATCCATTTTTTCAAACTTAAAGCTAATCCTGGTCCATTAATTATAAAGTGACCAGAAAAATAACAAAGCCACCCAAGTACATAGTCAATTTTGGATTGAAAAGAAGCAAGAACAAATCAAGGGGAGGAAAATTTATCAAAAATAAAAATCCACATATTTCCACAATTATAGCCAATCCAATCCATTTTAGATAAAGTGATTAAGTCAAAAAATAGAAATAGCACAAAGACTTAGCCATTAAACTTTGGAATAAAGTATGAAAATGGATTACAATGCCAAGAATAATAATGTAATAAACTCTATAAAGACCCAAATAACATCCATAAATCTAAGGAAAAATAATCTAAAATGGAAAATTTAAAGCATTTAAAAACATGATTCAAGGTAGACTAATACTTATCAAATTTAGAGAATTTTGAATAATTAGATCAATGTAATCCCAAAAGCAAACTCTTTTCAAACCCAGTGTGTATAATGAATGTTTAAAGCATATATTTGGTTGGAACACCAACACAGGGTTAAAATTCTGGAGTGTATCACCCCATAGACCAATTATGATTCAATTCAATAAATAAAATAGGACAAAGGCAAAATCTTGAAATAAAATAAAAGACCAAACCCCAGAGAAAAAAATTGGTTCCATGATTTCACTTATGAAATTAGGGTGTGTTGTGAAAGCAACAACAAATGGTTACTTTGTTGGAAAATATTCTTAAGTATTTTGGAACAAAGAAAAGGTTTATAAACCCATTTATTTGGCCAAAATAGTGCATGGAATGTGAAAAAATTCAAGAAGGGACAATATGGGAGTAGCCAAATGAGCAAATTTAGTATCCTCATTGACCTAGTATGTGCAACTGAGTTAATTTATTAATTTTGAGAATTTACAAGGGATATTTTATATGTCTTTAGTTGTTAGGCTAGTGAGTAATAAATCAAAGATGTTTACTTGAATATTACTCTACTACCAACTACGCATCGATAGCCATAATAGATTTTTACTTGATCCCACTCAAGGCCTTACTCTATTACCAACCAAACATCCATAAATTGAGTAGAGATTACCTAAATCACCTAGACCTAAATCTTTTTTAAATTAATTTTATTTTTTGTTCTTGTTTTATCTCTTCCCTTTTTTATGTTTCCATAGTTCATGGTTAGGGACCACTATGGCTAATTAAAGATAGAACTATAAATTTTTCACCATAGGTCTTCACCACAACATGTTCACCCAATAAAATTTATAAACCACTTAAGATGTGAAATTTTTTCTTAGTTTCAAGATAATACTTTTAATGGTCAACTAGTTTTACCCAATTTATCTCAAATAATAACATAACTAGAACACATGAGATAACTTAGGCCTTTAAAAATGGCCCATAAATAGCATCTAATACTATAAACTATTCAAAGAGTGTTTTCAAACTGAAACTATTTTTCACTCTAATTTGCTCCTTTTCATGAAATGCCCATGATATTAGGAATTCCCTAAAAGAGGAAGGTGGGGAAAACTACAAAATTTTATCCTCAATTTTAGGATGGATCTGGGATCAGCCCAAGTCATGGCTATAGGTATTTGACTTATCAAATAAAGTTTGCATTAATAGTCTCAAAGAGATGCACTATTAGCATTGAAAGTTCAATCTAAAGTCTTACACATAGATCAAATATTTTTATGAGAATTTGAGTATTAAGCTTAATATTTCTAGACACAAGGGGAAATGGTAGTTTAATTTTAATGAATAAATACAAAAGATAGGTATGGGGAGGTCTAAATGAATTCAATGCACTAATCATTGAACCAAGTCACTCTGCCATAGTTAAACCATTGTAGACTGAGTCTCAATAAAGTTATATCTCCAAGAACATATAATGGGAAGATTTTGAGGGAACCAAGAGTATGAATTCAATATTATCTCTCACTAAAGATGAGCGCTAGGAGTTTATAGTAGAATACACATAAATTTGTAGATTAACACAAATTATCAGCACTACAAAAGGGGAAATGAAAGAACTCACATAGTGATTATAATAGATAAGCACATCATATCCATGACACACATAAAGAATCAAAGTATTAATACAATTAACCTAGCATTCATAATCATAAAACCATGAAGATGAAATAGAATTGAAGGAGTAGATGTTGTTTACAATAATTGATCTAGGCTGATTTTATAGTCTAGTGTGATGAAGGAAAAATATGTGAAATCTTGACTATAATCTGACAAAACTTTCAAGAATTTTTTTTTCAAACCTATTGCTAATTACATTTTTCCCACATAAATATCTTTAACCTATTTTGATTAGATGAGAAAAAATATAGATAGAATGAGTGGTCCAAAGATCTTATGATGATTGCAAAGCTTTTAAAAAATTTTAGGCAAGCTTAAAGTGTGATATAATTAGTCTTCAAGAGATAGGTCTACAATTGCATATAAAGGCCCCAAGTAGGTTTCATGGTGTTTGAGTATTCAAGATCATCATTGGAGTTTTCAAATATCAAGCAAAATCTCAAGCACAAGTTTTTAAAGAACCAAACCATCACTAGGATGTCATGTAAGAATGAGTAGGTTAGTTCACTTGTTCATTTTATAAGTTTTCTTAGTAACTCTCATGAGCCAAAATGTTGTAGTGCCATGAAGTCCCTTATTCCAAGAACATGTTATACAAATTTCATGTCCACATGAGCTAGTTATCTAAAGATATAAGCTTTCAAAGTTGAACAGGTAGAGCCAGACATTCATGCAAGTGTCAAACTTGAGTTTTGTAAAGTAATCAATTAGATTAAATATTACTTAAAAGGTTTAAATTTAATTAATATCTAATGGATTGTATGAGCTCACATACTAATAACATAGATCTAATATTTCATGCTTAGGTCAAATAAGTCAACATGTCCCTAGGTTAAAAGACCTTAAAGAGTTATAAGTTGGATAAGATCCAATGGTGCGAGTTCACCGAGTAGAGATCCAATGGTATACTCTTGAATAAAAAATAGGTGGGTCTTAGCATATCAATGATCAATGTTTGTTCATACCAAATATTTTATAGTGCATAGTGACTACTAAAAAAGTGGACTTAATAAGATATATGATATGCGTAAGCTCATAAATATTGATATAATGGTGTGAGATCAAGTCAACATGTCAAAATATCTTGTCTAGAAAGAAATAAAGGGCTCACATGTATTCATACATCTAAATCTAATGTTATGATCAGAGTTAATAAGTCAACATATCTATGGAACCAATAATAATAGAGACAATTGGGCACAATGTAAATGTTTTGAGGTGGCAATCAAAAACCAATGAACAAATGGTAAATCCAAAGAGCTTCCATTGAAGGTTGATGAACCAGTTATCAACCCAGGTGAACAAAATATTAAGGACTAAAATTTCCATTAGAGCTTGACCCAAAGTAGATGCATTCATGAAATTAATATGGTTAAGTATAAGGCTCCATCACCATTAAAGTTTAAATAGGTCCTTTGGTCGATAATTTGGAACCTATCAACCCTATTTCAAGGTCATTTCATTAGCATGTTCATCACTTTTAGATGGAGGATACTCATATATAATAGCTTCTCATATCTCACAAGTTTTATATTCAGAATAAGTCTCTTTTGGCCTAATATAGAGATCAAATATGGAATAATAGTGTTAAAGTAAGATCAAGTAGTTTGTAATTTTCTAAGGATATTTTGAATGTGTGAAAACTAATAATTGGATTGGTTTTCATCTATAATAGACCTATGTTCAATATTGGAGCAATTAAATATGAAAACATGATTATAGATAGGTGTTTTTCCTATCATTAGGGTCACATTTTTATAAATAGGTATCGATGGCCACCCAAAGTAGATGTGGCATAATTTTATCAATTTAAAGACATGGTCCTCATTAGCAGATCAGATAGATAATGACATAGAGTTCCAAAAAGGACATCAGGTGAATGGATAAGGATAATGAGCATTTAATTATTTTATATAATTTATTCATTATTGATAAGTTCATGAGCATCACCTCATTTTATATGATTTCATGTATTGTTGTTACTCTCTCTCTCTCCTTTTCCAATCTAGCGTTAGATATATATAGTTTAGGTGATAGATCTGGAAGGAAACCATCCTTTTCTGAAGGTGTGATACAAGTTTAGGTGATCCGTAGTCTAGGATCATTCCCATGTTTGACTATATTTGTGTAAGAGGACTTAAACAATCCCCTTATTGAGCTAGGGTGAAATCTAGAATAACAATAGTTCTGGCATGCCCAGTGGGTCAAATTTTCCTTGGTATAATTGAATTTTGAAGATTGAGAAGAAGAAATTGCAAAATGAGAAGACATATACCATCATCAAAAGTTAAATATCCTTCAAGTTTTAGAGCTTGTAGCATCTTTTAGATAGTGTTTTCATGCCAAAGGTTACAAAAAGGTGATCAATTAAAGGTATTCCTTTTGACTTCATTGAGTTACCTTTTACTTCTTAGAAAAATAAATATTCAATAATACCAAACCTTATCCTCAAAATAAATTTTCACCTCCTGATCATCTTATTATTTTAGTCTAAGATATTATCCCTATAAGACAAATCCATTTTCCCCAAATGGTGGTCAGGAATCAAGTGTTTGTTCTATTTAATAAGGGTAGTCCACTAAATTTGGCCCAATATGATGACATCCTAGTGTCTACCTTAAATATTATCCCTTTCTTCTCAACAAAATGGGATAAAAATACTGTTATTGAGCATATCCAAGATGTTTCCAACCTATTTTATGTTCATAATGTTATTCAAGATAATGTGGCTATCAAACTACTTACTAATTCCTTTAAGGGAAAATCATTACAATGGTATAAGAATCTTCCTTTGACCTCCATTGTTACTTGGGATGATTTAAGTGTAAACTTAGTTAGGAAATTTGAAGACAAGTCTAATAATTTATCTTTGGTTGAACAATTGACTATTGTAAAAAGTTACCCCCATGATTTCATGTTTGATTTTAACCTCATATTCTAAAAGACATGGACTATGATCCTTGCATTGGTCAGACCATCCCCAAAGTATGTATTCTTTTATTATCTTAAGGCCCTTAATTCTAATATTAGTGTCATGATACGGTCCATGGGTTGTAATACTTTTCCAAATGCCTATAAACTTGCAATAAGAGTAGAAAATAGCTTAATACAAGTTGGTAAACTTGATCCAAGGTGTTTAATGCCCATGTTCATATAATTACAACCTATTCCTCCTCTTTAAGTTCCTTAAATTCCATATATAACTCCTATTCCATCTCCAAAATCCCAAGTTGTAACCCCTTCTAATCAAGCTAGTAAGATCAAAGATCTGAAAAGTATGCTACAAGCTTTTGGAAATGAGATTGTTCAACTCAAAAGAGAACATTACCAAGGTAGGCCTTATTAATAGTAAAACTAGAACACTTATCAGTCCTTCAATAATCAAAGACATCCTTATCAAGGTTTCAAAGACAATAGACAACCTTACCAAAATGAAGGATCCATAACCCAAACTAAGCCATATGTAGCCCTTGATCCTAATGTACCTTCCAGTTTAAAATATATTATTCCTCAAAATAACTTGATGAAAGATTCAAGTTGTCATCCATTCAATCCAAATGACACTCAAAACCAAGCCTTAATATCATAAGATATTACTATGCCACAAATGATGTTAGGGGTGGTGGTAATCCAAGAACAAACACACCTGTTCTAATTCCACCTGTTAGGATCTTGCTCCTCAGAAAGAGCACAGTATGATTACCAAATATAAGCAATTGAATATGCGGAAATAACCAGAAACACAAGTAACTAGAATTCACCAATAGCACAAAATATGAGAGACAATACACTATCTTGTATTAACACTTTACAGAAAAGAATACAACAAAGAGCCGCCACACTCTTTCACCTTATAGAGGTTCGCCACACCTCAAGTGTACAGTAATTATTCTCACACACACTCTCCTACACAAAAAACGGTCCCAACAACCAACTCACACACAGAATTGGTGTTCACCTCACCAACCAGTCAGTAATAACCCTGTCGGTACACCAAGCACTCTATATCACTTCAAGTTGATCTCCCATGAACCTGCAACCTGCAATTCAAAGACCAAACTTACATGTAGATCTCTAATGAGCTTGCAACAACCTGCAACTCATAGATCTTACAACTAAAAGGAACTCTTCCTTTCTATCTCATGCATATACAATACATGCCAATGGGTCTATAAATAGATCCCTAACTCAAACAATAACTTAGACTCTTAATTTAGACAATTATCCTCATAGCCCAAGACTCTAACTGGTCTCAACATGCAAACTCTTCTTTCACTTAACTAACTGTCCGTGAAACGAGTAGTTCTAGAACACACAGGCGACCGACGCTGGTCCCTGCTTGTCTGGTTTAGCCGACATCGGCCAACTTCCTACCGTCACCGGTGGCCTTTTGCACTGGTCTCGACCGATGTCGGTCCTACTGCCGACACCGGTGCTCTTGGAACTCAGCAACCATCTATTCCTCAGTTTGCAAAGGGTTGAAGCTTTTAGCTCCACAACCTAACAAATGACACAAGAAGAGTCCCCTCTTCAAAGTGGTCAATATCAAGACATGAATAAGTCATCCCAAGGAGAGGATCAAAAAAATATAGGGTAGATTGATACCATCAATGTGAATTGTCAATTGGATGATCATATTGTATTTAATCAAGTTGGTGAAAATAGTAACACAAATGGTTAAGTTGTAGCTCTTAGTAAAGATAAAAGAAGAGTATTTGAGGAAGCTCAAGATGTGAGTAATGATTCTAGTGTTACTAATTTTTTTTCCAAGAGTGTCAAGGATCAACTTGCTACACCTATAGCATAAAATAACCAAAATTTTGAGGTAGGGAAGGTTCCCCAAATACCTATAATTAGATAAAAATGAGTGCTTCAAAATTTGCAGGCAAAGGTTAGTGGAGCTCAATTTAGAAAAATAGATTAGATGAAAAAGTCCAATGTTAGCATTAGTATGTGGGTGTATCTTGATATTATAGGGTAAAAGTACATGCTCATTCAAGATATTTCAGCTCTTAAGGTATATAAGGAACCGGTTGAGAAACAAGGAGTTGTCTTGGCCAAGTTAGACCAGCCTACCAAGTAACCTAATTAATAGGTACATAACATGACAAAGGTGGATGAAAATAATGTCAAATCAAACAAAACACCTCACTTTTATCTCTCTTATTATTGGTGACTTCTTATTCCATAATGTAATGGTAGATAATGAAGCTAGTAGCATTGTCATGCCTAAGTAGGTTACAAACAATCTTGGTCCTATCTATGAACCGAATACCAAGGGAGTATTGTAATTGGATGGGTCACCAAAAAATATAGTAAGAATAATCAAAGATGTAAATTTGACATTACATGCTTTCCCCAATGTTATCATTCAACAAGATGTAGTTGTAGTGAACTTACCTCCCTATTTTGCCATGTGTTTATCAAGAGATTTTACTTCAAAGATTGGAGGATATTTATCAACTAACTAGATCTATTTGATGTTTATGACCAGGTATGGTACTAATGTAACAATACATTTTGAACCTATTTCAATAATTAATTTGGATCCATATATGCCAAGTATGGTGAAAATTAACTATGTTATCTCAGACAAGGTACTAGAAAATAGTGAGGTAGAAACTGAGTCACCTCTAAATGGAGTTTCAAATCTTTTCCTTGATGAATGGGCATCTAATTTACATGAGTATGATCCATAAAAGTTAATTTAATAATAAATACTTGGTTTCTATTGTCTTCATGAAAATGATACACCAATTCTAACATTGATGAAAGGTGATCAGCCTAGTGATGGCCTATGGCAACTATATTTTGATGGATCTAGGAACAAACATGGCACTAGGGATAGAATGATGTTAATTTATCCAACTAATCAAATTTAATTCTCTTCTCTCAATTTTTATTTTAGTTGTTCTAATAATTTTGATTCCTAGTTTCTTCTAAAGATAACTCCCTTATTTAACATATATTATGTGGCCTTTAACTAGAGGAATCTCCTTTGTGTGTGGTTAAGTATCAAGGGTGAATTTATATAGACTATAAAGTTAATGACTGGGGTGTACCAATCTAATTGTAGCACCCTTTATTGGTTTACTTGGTTTATTGTAATCCTGGGGTCTATATTTATTATTATCTAACTAAGGCCTTATCCTATAACTAGTTTGGTTGGCTTTATTTCCAAGTTGTACTCTTGTAATTTCATCATCTATTGATCACTTCTTTTGCCTAGCTTAATCTGTCCTAGCATCTATTTTATAGTTGGGTCTAAGATAATGACATGTACTCTATTTCAAACAATGTAATGCCTAAATTTCTTCACTACCTTGACTAGGGCATAGGTGTGCCTATCTAGGATATAATATTTAAGCTTGACATCCTTAAGATTAGTGATCATAAAATCCATGGGGTGTTCTTCTCCTTATAAACTTTGGGTGAGGCAAGCATAAATTGTGTGCTCTAAAATAAAGGGGTAGATATATAAATCTTACATATAGTCTATACTAATGAGGATCGGTAATTGTATGATTTCATCTTTGATATCCTAGAAAGCTTTCTTTTATTACATGTACCATTCAAATTTTGCATCATTTTTCATCATTGCATTTAATGGTTTTACTATTTTAGTGAATCCAAAAATAAACTTATACACAAATTTGATTTTACCAAAGAAATATTTTTGTTCATTCTTTCTATTAGGTGAAGGTAGTTTAGAAATTACATCCACCCTTTTAGGTTTGATAGAAATACATTTTTTATGATAATGTGACTGAGAATCTTATCTTTGATGACATTGAACATGTTTTTCTTTGGGTTTAAGGAAATGTCATACCTTATACATCTTTTAAATACCCTTTCCAATTATCATACATGATCTGGCCTATATTTTGAAAACATATTTAGGTGATCCATGTACATTATTATATAATTAACTATCAAGCCTTCAAAAACAAAGTCCATTTCCCTTTAGAAAGTGGCACTAGCATTGATTAAACTGAAATGCATTTGTTTATAAGTGAATGTGCCCTACTTACTGGTGAAATTAGTCTTAGTTTTATCTCCTAAGTTGATCAAGACCTGGTTGTATCTCAAGAAGACATCTAAAAAATACATCATTTGTGACCCACTCACCATTTGGATCATGTCATCTAGGGATCACAATGGGTAGTTGTCTTTATCCAAGGCCCAGTTCAAGTTTGAAAATTCAACGCATGGGAAGATTTATCTATTATATTTTGGCACTAAGACTAGGTTGGCCACCCAAATGGATGTAAAACTAAAAAAATTATCACTGTAAATAGTAACTTATGGACTTCCTTATGTATCAAAGGATCTAAGATTGGGTTTATCAGACTCTTTCTTTACCTATATTATTTTTGGTTGGGTTTTAAGGGGATAGTGTGAGTGATTACCCTTGGATAAAAGAACTTAAGGTCTCCATAGGCTTAAGAAATCATGTCTTTATATCTCAATAGCAACTTTCATAACTTCTCTAATTCATGGTCCATCCAATCAAGACCCACATTAACCATCTGGGGATCTTTTATAGGATTGAGGTTGATGATTTAAAAAATTTAGACCATAAACTTGGGTTTTTTCACCTAGAAAGTGGGGGCTAATGATGAGTGTCACTTAACTCGTTTAATCAATATTATTAATTGATGTCAATCAAACTAGGGTTGGTGTCTAAAGCTATCTACAACAAGGCTTATGATAGTAGATCTATAGATTGGTCTTTTAGGGGGGGTTATCTAGTGACTCTATTCTACCTATTGATAATGAAAGAGAGATTTTATACTATTTGATTCACACTTACTAAAGAAAAGGTCAACCATCAATTTAAATAATTCAATCCTCTACTTGAAATCAAAACACACTTAATCTATTCCACACTTTTTCAGAAATGTAAATCTAGATTTAATTCACACTTGTAGGAAATATAAACACTCAATTGGAAGGGTAAATATAAATTAAATCATTCCCTTCAAAATAAATACTAAGTCTAAATCACACTTTCTTGAAAAGAGAAATGATTGATAAAAAGTGAATCTTGAATTTACTTTTTATAAATTACTAGTACATAAATGTATTAGGAATATTTTGATTATCTAAATAATTAAAAATAACATAATACAATATATAAATTCCTATCTCTAAGGAGAGTGGGCCCTTTCTATTCTTATAATAATGAATGGAATCTAATCAGTACTAGAAGTTGGAATAAAACTACATTAACTGATGAAAGCTAGAATGTTTACAAAACTGTCTAAAACTTGAAGTATGACTATATTCAATACTCAATAATATTATTTTAAGACAAAAAGACTTAAATTTTTATGCTAATGAGTATTAACTAAAAATAGTAAGTGGAAAACTAGAACTTCATAATCAATCTACCTATCTCCAAAATGGGAGATTTGGATTGAGTAGGATCTTTAGGAAATCCAACTATCTAAGTATGTAAAAAGTACATCAAAATGGAATCCTTAAAAATAGAAGTCAAAGATTTCTTTGATACAACTCCAACTAGAATGACTATCCTTTACTACTAGTCTACCTATAAAATATCCATCATCTTAGGCTTCAAACTTGTAGAGTTCATGGGAATGGACCTATAGATTCTATAAATATAGACGTACAGAGTTTATAGGAATGATTTCTTAGTATTTCCCAAGGCTAAAAGTCTATAGAGTCTATAGATAAGGACTGGTTGAGTTTGTAGATATCAATTAAGAAGGTCAGTAGCTTAGGAAAACTAGAATCAAAACTAGAACTTCTTTACCATGTTGCATTTTCCATCTTTCCTGTACATTCTTCAAAACCAAAACACTAAAACATGTTATTTATTAGGCATAAATGACAAGGTAGTAACTTAATCTTTAATTTGACATAAATGAGATAAAGTATCTATTTTCCATGCTATATTCAACTAAAATTTTATGATTTACATAAGACTATATCCTTGAAGAGATGAAATAAAAGAAATACTATGTAAATAATGAGCCATATTTTGAGCTCATCATCTCCCCCAAGCTTTACCTTTTGTAAGTCCCTTTTGAAAAACTTTATCTACCTCCATAATCTTTGTTTCTATCTTCTAGACTTTTGCTAAGATCATAATCATCAAATTCATATTTTATATGATAACCTTCATTACTAGTGATTCCTCTTTGGGTCAGAGTCAGATTTTTGTAGACATCAAATTGTTCATCAGATTGTGGTGCCTAGTTTTTCCATCCTAGAATTGGCATATCTAACAATGGGGGTTTGTATCTCATTCTAATCCATATCTTATCTCCATTAGAATTTATTACTTCCACAATTTCCTCAAGAACTACTTCAGCTCTTCTTCAGCTCCATCTTACATTGTTAGGAGATATAACTTCATGTCTCTTGAGAGAGACTGGTAATAAATCCCATCTATCAACACTTGTTGCAACAACTAAATTAAAATTTTGACTTATGAAAAGATCAAATGAGATGGTGAAATTATATAAGGCTTCCAAATAATGATTTTTGACATCATAATTTTGGTAAACATCCTTAAATTTCTATTTTATCAGACTAAGAATGGAGAAAACTTGGTCTTATGCATAACCCTATTGTTTTAGCATGTGTTGAATAGTCTTCAAATTTCCATTTATATGCTAAATTATTTTTAAAATCATAATGGAGTGATCGTAATTGAACTTCTCTGACATGAAGACTAATTAAAATTTTATTTTGATCATGGTCTCTTATTATTAATTCATGCAAATAGAATTCACAAATAAGATCTTGATTGTCAAGGTTAGAACTATAAAAGATTTCCAAAAATGTAGAAGGATCTAAAATTTTGTATGGAATATAATAATAAATTCTAAGGAGCTACCAACTATATAAATTCTCAAAGAGAAACAAGCTATATGTAGGAGAAGGACTTCTATAAGCTAAAAGAGTTTCTGCTAATTTGCAAGCGTTCTACAAATCTTCTTCTAGAGTTTAGCTTCTAGACTCTAATATTTGTTTTTCATTTGAAATAAATAAATCCTTATTCTTTTTTTTATTGTTTGATATTATTCTTGTGCTTGATGAAACTTATCTAATGGAAGAACAAATGGATGGCTTGTTTGACTCCCTTCATTCACAAATGTTTTAGAGGTGGAAGTGGATTGACTGACCTTTTTAGGAGAAATAGTTTAAATGGTCTTAAGAAATTTCAATAGCTATTGCAACATTTTGTTCTCCTTAAAACTCTCTATAGATATCCATTATTAAATCTCTTCTTCTTCCTTTTGTTCTATGATTTTTTTCAATTTATTAACTTTTAAATCATGATTCAAAGATATTACTTCTAATTTTTGCACTAACATAGAATTAAGTTTATCCTTATTGTGAAGTTTTCTAACTAGATCAATAATGTCTATTGATTGTTGTTGGATTAGTGCTTGAGCATTGGAAAGTTCTAGTGTTAGCTACATCACAGGGTCCATTGGACTGGATGGTTCTCCTTCTTCAAATGTGCATGGAGCTTTTCCTTTGTCCACTATAACTTTAATTTGAACATTTTTTCCTTTGTAATATTATCCTTTTTACCTTCAATTTCCATTGTGTTGACTAGAGGACTTCCTGAGTCATCAAGTGGCTGAATAACAGGACTGGCAACATGTTTTTTCATAGGAGCTATTTTAGAAGTTCCTTGTTCTTCAATGTTTTGTTGATTTGAAGATTGGGATAGTTATCTAAGACTATCCAAAATATCTAATGCCTCTTGTTCATCTTTATCCAAGGTCAATTTTCTTCTTTTTTTGATTCTTTGATCTATACTTGATGGTTCATTTTCTACAATAGTTAAATCTTTGGCCTTCTCATGCCCTATTAGAGTAGAAGCCCTTCTTTTTAATTTCTTTATTTTTGGTAAAGGGATTGATTATTCAATAGGTGCTTGAGTTTCTTTTGGGGCCTCTAAAATAATGGAGTTTTGAGTAGCTTGAGATCTAGTAATCCTTCTTAAAGGAGTTTCCCTAAAAGCCACAAGCTATTTTTTCTTTTGTTTTATTTTCTTAGTGAATAGTGTAACTATATTGGATGGTCTTTGTGACTAAGTTGAACTTGAATTCCCAGCTTCTTGTATAGGTAGGGCTATAATTTTTTTATAAACTCTATTTTCCTAGCTTCCCAAACTTCTTTCCCTTGCTACAAGAAATGATGTTGAATAATAAGGTGAATGAGGCCATGATGCCTGAGAGAAGCATTAGGAGTGGTTGTCATAACTTGAAGGGCACCATAAAGGTAATATGGGAGATTAATTATATATTAGGGTTTTTGTCTCCCATGTTTTATATGTATCAATATTTTCATATATTTTCCTCCCAAAAGGCTACATTTCCCCTCATAGGTTATGTATTTGATGACCCAAAATGCTATAAACTACCACAAATCTGAAAGTGAATCTCTATAGATTCCTTTAGCCTTATCTTTTAAATTAAACAAACATGTAATTCTAATTCATTTATTTCCATTGAATTGGGTAATAATATCATTAAATACAACCCTTCCTATTACTTTCATTCATGTGTCTAGGATTTCTATGATTTCACTAATAACTTGACTAGAAACTAGAATGACTATACCTTCAATAATAGAAAAATTAAGGGTAAGGATTTTTACAAATTCTCTTACCATTGTTTCATGAAATCCATGGAGTTTTTGTATAAATGGAAGCCATTCGTTTGTCTCGAATGCTGCTATAGAAGCCCTATCATTGAGAAAGTTGGTGGGTATCTTTAGCTCTGATCATGTCTCTTGCCCCATCTTCTTTGGATGAATAATGATAAAATTACTATGAATGGTAGTAGAAATTAACAAATTAAAAATTGGGTTTACATTGATTTTTCTTGGAAATTCACAAAAGAAGGTTTTTGATGCACTTCGTAGGGACTAGTAATTTTAGTAGGCATATATGGAGTTAACTTCCCACATGTTGATGGTAATATAATTAGTAATTTGCATAAATTTTGGCTCCACTTGATGTCTATGGAGTGGGATTTCCAATTGTTGAGGTGACATAATCATAAATGTGGCCATTTGAATGATGGTTTTACATGAGGTTAGTCAATGGCTCACATGGAAGGGGTAATTAGTTCTACCACCACCAAATAATTTCTAAATTTAATCAATTAATGATTAAAACACCTTTTATTTCAAGGATTTTCATGGATGATATCATGATATTCTATCATAATGATAATGATGTAATTTATTGCATGCAATTATTCATTATGACACATGTCTCATTGATCCCCTTTTCTGTTTGTCCAAAAAAATTATTCCTCTATTTAAGTAATTCATGATTATATAATCATATATTCCATATTTTTAGGATAAATCTTATTTAAATTAAAAAAAACTTTTAATTTACTAAACATGAATAAATAAAACTTACCACTCACTTACTCATACCTTTGATCAAGTTCTTTTTCTGCCATTTGTCTTACACAAATAGAGTAGCATGAATTAGTTAAAAAAATTCAAAGGAATCAATATTTAAAGTTTATTACTTGTGGAAACCAATCAGAATTAGTTGATCAAAATCTTTATTTTTAGTTTTTTTCCCCTTGGTCAGCCATTGTTGGTTGTCTAACCAAGGCCCTTTATGTTATGCATGGTTAGCCAACAAGCCATTTTTCCAACCATGCATTATCAATAGCATCCTTACATATGATTTTCACTATTGAATATTTTATTGTTTTTTTTAATAGCAATCATTATGGTAAAATTTCCTTGAAAGAAACATGTTCTTCTAGGAAAGCTACCTGGTATCTCATATTTTGTACAAAGTCCTCTTTATTGAGAGTTTTTTAATAAAGTTTCAATTGATGACTATTGACTAGAAGATTATTTATATTTTCATCAATGAGCATCAATTTTATTGAACCATTTTCAAAAAATTCTTTTCTTTGATAAGGTCCAAGTCACCTTGTCTATAATTTCCCTTGGAACTATTGAAATTTAGAGTCAAACAATAGTTCCCAATCTCCTTTTTGAAACTTTCATTGTTTGATGTGTGAATCATGCCAAATTTTTCTATAATTTTGCACCAATTTAGTTGTTAATAATGCTTCCATTCTTATTTCATCAAGTTGATTGAGTTGCATGTTTCTCTCTTCTTGTTTTGTGTCCAATTTAATTCCCACTTCCAATGCTACCTTCAATGTTTGTAATTGAAATTAAAAATAAAATATAGGTTTCTTACCATAAACCAACTCATATGGTAATAAGCTTGTAGTTTTTTTCCAATTAGTATTATAAGCCCAAGATACTTTTGGTACTTTATTTGCCTAATCCTTCTGGCTGTTACTAATAATATTTGTTAAAATAATCTCTAATTTTTTGTTTATAACTTCAACATGTCTATTGGCTTTTGGATCATATGGAGAATAATTTCTATGTTGAATTTGATACACTTTCATGAAGTATTCTATAATTTTTGACATGAACTAAGGTCCTTGATTTGAAACTATTTATTTTGGAGCACCAAATCTTTGCATAATATTGAAGTACAATAAATCTACCATAGCTTCTTCTCAAGCATGAGTTAGAACTTATACTTCTACCCATTTGGTGGCATAGTCTATGCAGACTAACATATATCCTTTTCCTCTAGAAGGAGGATCCACAGGTCCAACAAAATCAATTCCCCATTTCTCAAATGGTTCTAAAACCAGTTGAGGGTGGAGAGGCGTCTCAGCTGAGAGAATGGGATGCCCAGTTTTTTGACATGCATCACAATGTCTGATATACTTCTTCACTTTTCTATGAAGATGAAGCCAATAATAACCTATTAAAAATATTTTGTGTATTGTTCTATGGGTTGAGTATTGCCCTCCTCCCAATTCATCATGATAGGCTCTAATGATATCATATGCTTCATTATTTGTCACACACCTATGAAACACATGATCAGCTCCAAGTTTAAATAATATTCCATTAATCCATTTAAAATAATAACTTTCTCTAATTAACCATTTTCTTTCTTTGTGTGAGAAATGTGGAGGAAACTTCCTTGTAGTAAGATAATTGGCAATATCAATAAACCATGGAGAATCTACTGAAATGGTAAAAATTTGTTCATCCAAAAAATCATCCTCCACTGGTTATTCTTAACTTGAAATATTGACTCTGAAAAAGAAATCAAAAACCACGTTAAAATTTCCTAGTTTATCTATAATAGTAATATCAAATTCTTGTAGGAATAACAACCATCTGATAATCCTACCTTCCACTATTGGTTTGTTGGTAAGATACCTAATGGCTGAATGATCTATGTAGATAAACACCTTATAGCCTATTATATAATGTTTGAATTTATTTATTACATGAACTACAATAAGGAATTCTTTTTCAATCATGGTGTAATTTCTTTCATTAAGAGTCATGTTTTTGTTGATGTAATAAATGGCATACATATGATCATTTTCATCTTTTTATCCCAATACTACACCCATTGTTGTGTTAGAAGCATATATGTATATATGAAAATGTTATGTCCAATCTGGGCCTCTCAATACTGGATCAGTACTAAGTTTGGCTTTGATGGTTTCAAAGGTTTGTTGACAATCATCATTCTATATAAACTCACCATCCTTTGTCAGAAGTTCAAACATTGGATTAGTTATTTTATTAAAGTTATCTATTAAGCATCTATAATAGCCAACATAACCCAAGAAACTCTTTGCTTATGTTTATGTATGTGGAACAAAAAAGTTGGAGATTATCTCAATTTTTTTTTGGTTTACCTGAATACCCTTTACTAAAATGTGATGTCCTAGCACTATTCCCTGATCCATCATTAACAAGCATTTTTCATGGCTTAGTGATAATTGATGTTCCTCATATATTTTCAAAAATCTTTCCAAATTGGTAAGGGCTTCTTGATAGGTTCCTCCATGGATAGTGAAATCATCCATGTAGACTTCTACACAATAATTTGTGAGGTCAAAGAATATTGCCAAGACTACTCTTTGAAAGGTTGTTAGAGCATTGCAAATTCCAAATGTAAGCACTCAGTAGGAAAAATTTACCCAAGGGTAGGTGAATGTGGTTTTGTCTTGATCCTCAACTACAATTTTGATTTGGTTATATCCACTAAATCCATCTAGAAAAGAGAAATATTTCTTTCCTACTAAGTTATCAAGAACTTCGCCAATGAAAGGCAAGGGAAAATAGTCTCACAAGGTTGCCTTGTTTAATTCCCTATAATCCACACATACTCTCCACTTCCCAATATTTTTTGTAACAATCACCAATGGTGAAAGCCACTAGATATCTAAGATGGGGTAAATGAATCCCACATCTAATAATTTCTGAATTTTTGTTTTCACTATATCTTTTAATGTTGGGTTTATTCTCCTTTGTGGTTGTCTTACTAGTTTGAAAGATTATTTGTAAATGTAGTGTTTACATATATTGGGTTTAATTCCTTCCATATCAATATAATCCCAAGTAAAATCCTTAGTATGTCATTTTATGACTTCAAAAAGTTATACTTCCTCATCATTGGTTAACCAACTATTGATATTCAAAGTCTTTCCAAGTAGTATTATAAGAGGTTTTGTGTCTAGGTGATTAGATTCTACCTATTTAAATTCAATCATTAGTGAATTTGGATAACATGGATGAGGGAATATCATAAGTAATGTTGCTACATTTTTTACAAATCCTTCTCCAAGAGGAATAGCTCTTGCTAATGGGAAATGAAATGCATTCAAGAATTATGTTTGTTGTTCTTCTACCTAGTTCCATAAACTTGATTGAGTTATCCTATGATCATATGATGAAAATGAAATAGGAGGATTGATGGAAGATATCTAAAAGGAACTATAGAGTCTATATATTCTATTTTGGTAGAGTCTGTAGTTTCTATAGAGTCCATAGATTCTACAAAATGCTCATATTCCTTAGATTCTAGAATCATGTCTTCACTCAATTATTCTAGATGTTTTTAACTATGATAATGGCAATGATGAAATATTATTTATGTCGTTATTTTATTTGTCTACCCAAATATTTTATATGTTGTGTATTAATGGTCTTGCAAGATGATACAAGGAAATGCATTTGGATTTTAGACCATTGGAAATGGTCATATCTCCTGACCTGCAATCAATCAATGCTACAACAGTAGTTACCCATGGTCTTCTAAGGATTATATTGTATCCCAAATTATTTATTTTAGGTTACATCACCATAAAATCCATTGGATATTCCCAACACTCAAGAAGTACTGCAACATTTTCTATGGTTCCTTCTAGTTTAGTTATAGACTAGTCTACCATTTGGAGAATAGTAGATGTAAGCTACATTTCAATGAGGGATAATGTTTGAAATTAATTTATTCCCCTAATTCCACTATAATTTTATGAATTTCCTTTCTTCTTATTATAAATATGATGACTAGGCTGCTTAGGTCTGCATATTTGGGTATTAACAATTTTCTTGCTAATAAATCATTAACTTTACCATCAACATGTATGGTTTTTGGGTACTATTTTTTCCTTCCAAGTGTTTTGACACACAAATTCATGATAATTATGTTTGGTTCAAAATTTTCCCTAATAGCTTATAATAGGGATACCTCAATGTTGATTTTTTATAATTCATGGATCAAGTCTAATTCGTGTTTGATTTCAATTTATCAAGAAAAGGGGATGTTGGTATAATGATATTTTCCTTGGATTTTTTAGGACCTTCATTAGTTTTAGCTTCCTTATTATTTCATTTAGGCAATTATATTTTGTCTTTTTCATCAGGTATCTCCAGAATGAGAATTGGAGTGTCTCTTATAGTTTTTCCTAGTATTAGTTATATATCATAACAATAAATAGATCCTATGTTTATGGTTTCTCCTTGGTCATTGACATAAATGAGTGATTTTGGTTTATTTTTTGGATTTTATATTGGTTATGTGGGCATTGGAGGTTGATTAACTTGTTCTATCTATTGAATAACAGGGGGTGGCATTATGGTTTGATACTGGGGTTGCCCTCTTGGTTGATTATATTGTTGATGAGGGGTCCATTGTGGATGAAGTTTTTACTGTGGTACCCATGGCTATTGTGGCAACATCCATGGTTAAGGGGATACCCAATCTTGTCTAGGCCATGACATCTAAGTTGGTGGAATTTGATTTTTACCCCACATTAGTAGAGGTATTAGAACATTCCATGGGGATATCCATGGATTAGATAAATTTCTTACACCAAATTATCTTTGAATCTGATGTTGTGGAAGAAAATTCTACCTTTGGACATAATTTACTTCTTTAATGGATTGAACATTTGCTTTTATCTAATTTTTTAGAGTAGAAAAAAGAATACAATGGTTTGTGTCAAGGTCCATTCCCTTACAAATTCCACAAGAACAAATTTTTGTTTTGTCTAAAGGAAAATCCCTGAGAACATATTTCAATCTACACTTGGGACAGTAAATGGCTAATGGTTCTGTTACATTGGGTTTAGCTTGAAGGCCATCTAATGTACTATTTAGTGTGACCAAAATATTAGTTTTCTATATTAGTGAATTATTCCATTAAATTTCCCAAGTCATTGGATTTTCCCAGCCTTCCTTTCCTCATTCTTGGTTTTGTTTGAGAATAATTAGTACAGAGTTCTAAAATCTGATAAAAGGCTAGTTTGTTTATATCTCCTCCACCCATTAATTTTAATACATCTCTAATTTATTCATCTAATCCTTTGAGGAAAACAAGTTTTATGACTTCCTCAATAAGTGGATAAATATTTCATCTATGTGTAAATGAAAATCTATCCAAATAGTCCTCTAAGGATTCATCTTCATTTTGTTTAATTTTAAAGAATTCTTCCTTCCTTTCTCTTACCTTATAGTAATCTTGATATTTGTTCAAAAATGTAGTTTCCATATATTCCCATGTATGGATGGAGTTTCTTGGTAGACCCATAAACCATCTCATGGCTACATCTTTGAGTGTTGATGGAAACAATTTCAGTTTTGGATTGTCTGATGTGTAGTCATAAGTTTGATAGAGAACTTTAAATTCAGATAAAAATTGATCAAGATCTTCAGTGGATCTTCCCAAAAAGTTTATAAAATTTACAAGATAATTATTTTTCATGATGGTTTGATCATTAGGATATATAATAATTGGAAAGGAAAAAGTCTTCCCTAGTTGTGCAACCTATTGTTCTTGGTAGTCACCCATATCTTCTTTTGATGTGCCTTCAATACTATGATTAGTTATCTAGTGAATGTTGGTATGGATAATTGATGGTTATTAAAATTATTTAAAACTCTTTTTAGTTATATCCCATTCAAATGCTTCTTCTAAATATTTAACAGCCTAAAGATATTCTCTCCCTTTGAGTGGATAATCTAGATGTACTCTTCCTATAAGACTTACTTGTGGTAGGGTTCTAGTCCCAAATAAGATTTTAGGAGAATCCGAAAGATGTGATTCAATAGCCTATTCTAAACTCTCAACTAAATATGGTGATGGAATTTATTCTGTAAATTATGGGGTAGGACTTTCAATTAGAGATGTTGGACTTTATACTGTTATTTTTGGAGGAAATTTTGAAACAAATTGTCCTTTTGAATCTTTTGTTTGAAACATAAATTGATTTCTCTTTTATGATTTTGATGTTTTCTATTTTTTTCTATAGATTGATAAGGTTTACCTCACTAACACCTTAAATTTCCCTATCAATGGTGCCAAAAATGATGAGTGTCACTTAACTCCTCATTTAATCAATCTTCTTAATTAATGTCAATCAAACCAGGGCTGGTGTCTAAAGCTATCTGTAGTAAAGCTTATGATAGTCGATATATATATTGGTATTTTGGGGGGTTATCTAGTGACTCTATTCTAAATATTGATAATTAAAGTGATCTTTTATATTATTTTCTTCACACTTACTAAATAAAATTTTAACCATCAATTCAACTAATTCAATCATCTACTTGAAATCAAAGCACACTTAATCTATTCAACACTTTTTTTAGATATGTAAATCTATATTTAATTCATACTTGTAGGAAATATAAACACTAAATTATAAAGGTAAATCTAAATTAACTCATTCCCTTCAAAACAAATAATAAGTCTAATTCACACTTGCTTGAAATGAAAAATGACTGATAAAAAGTGAAGCTTGAATTTATTTTTTATAAATTTCCAGTACATAAATGTATTAGGAATATGTTGATTATCTAAATAATTCACAATAACATAATACCATACATAAATTCTTGGATCTGAGGAGAGTGGGCCCTTATTCTTCTTAGAATTAGGAATGGAATCTACATAGTATTGGAAACTAGAATAAAACTGCATTAATTGATGAAAGTTGGAATGTTTACAAAATTTTCTAAAACCTAAAGTATGACTGTATTCAATACTTAATAATATTTTTTTAAGAAAAAAAGACTTAAATTTTTATGATAATGAGTATTAACTAAAAATAGTACAGAAAAATTTAAGACTTCATAATCAATCTGCCTATCTCTAAAATGGGAGATTTGGATTGAGTAGGAACTTTAGGAAATCCAACTATCTAAGTATGTACAAAGTATATCAAAATGGAATACTTTAAAATAGAAGTTAAATATTGCTTTGATATGAATCCAACTAGAATGATTATCCTTTACTACTAGTCTACCTAGAAAATCTCCATCATCTTAGGCTTTAAACCTATAGATTTTGTAAGAATGGACCTACAAATTCCATAGCTATGGACCTACAAAGTCTGTAGGAATGAGTTCTTAGTATTACCCAAGGCTGGAAGTCTACAGAATCCATAGATAAAGACTAGTTGAGTCCATAGATATTAGCTGAGTAGGTTAGTAGCTTAGGAATACTAAAATCAAAATTGGAACTTTTTTATCATTCTACATTTTCCATCTTTCATGTACATTCTTCAAAACCAAAACACTAAAACATGTTATTTGTTAGGCATAAATGACAAGGTAGTAACTTAAGCTTTAGTTTGACATAAATGAGATAAAGTATCTATTTTCCATGCTATAGTCAACTAAAAGTTTATGATTTACATAATATTATATCCTTGGAGAGATGAAATAAAGTAAATACTATGTAAATAATGAGCCATATTTTGAGCTCATCATCTAACACATCAAAAGATTTTTATAATGAGAACATCCCATTTAGGATTTAAGCCCCATGAATATTCAAGATCCCATCCTTATCCAACTTATTCTTGGGGTTATCTTGGTCTTTCTCATCTATAACTTGGGCTTTAAATATTCCCTCATTACTGAAGAACTTGATGATCTATTGGTCATCCTTGACTACCTAAAAGTTTATCACATTGTCTAGGATAGAGGAACATGGGACAAGTTCCACAAAAAAATATTGTAACTCAGTGTCATCTAAGGGAGTTAGATTTGCTACTACATATTTTAATGATTTTACTATTTGGTTTTCCCCCCATGGAAGAGGGATGATATTAAATGCATTAAACATTTTGATTAGGTCCCAAGATATATGGTTATACCCTTTAAGGTATGATAGTTTGATTTGAAACTTAGTCTTGATCTATTTGACCACTAGTTTAGAGTCACTAAATACTCTTAGTTCATTTGCTTTATTTTTTAATTTAAATTACAATCCTAATATTAAAGCTTCGTACTCTACCAAGTTATTTGAGAATTGAAATTATGACCTATATGATGCTATATGTTTTCTTCCTAGGGGTATATAAGTAGAACACTCACTCTAGTACCTTATTTGGAGTTATCTTTGTCTATATAAAGAGACCACATGCCAAGTAGACCTAGGTTGTGACTAGTTTGTGTTTTTTTAGGATATTTGCTCAATGTGTAGATGCCTAAGTCTGAGGAAAATAGGTTTATCTTCTATTAATAGATTTAAACTTGGTTATCATATTATCCATGTAGTGTTATCTATCTACCCTTATTTGATTGGTACTCCCCTCCATTTTAGTCATATATGGGAGAAATCTATGGCCATATACCCATTTAAGTATTTAGACCAATCTCTACTAAGGAGCATGTAATAGGATTAGGGGATATCCACCACTTGGATATTTATGAAGTGTTGAATCTTAGGCTCATAGTCTAATTAGATATGGATTTTTAGAAATTCACCTATTATATGCAATCATAAATGCATCATGTCCATAAATTAGTCTAGATTAAATGGGATAGAGCACACCTACAATTTCAATTAGGGGCATACAATTATTAAATATTATCATTACTAATGTGAGGATCCACTAGACCTAATTAGGGGATCACTTGTCACAACACACCATGTGAGATAGGGTTCCAAAGCCTATAGTATAATTCAATCACATAACAACCCTAAAAGAGTCCAATAATTTAATATTTCACTAATCTAATAACAAGAAAAGTAAATCTAATATAGTGCACACCAAAGCTTGTGGCATAAAGTAGGGTTTAGAAACAAAACAAATAAACAACTAAACTAAACATGTATAGAAGACATATACTCATGTCAATGTATATGGAATCCTAATACATAAAATAGAAAAATATAAATGCTTTATCTATCTACTCTTACAAAAGAGGAATAAAATTAGGAATACTTATCTTTGAAGATGAACCCATCGAGATTCAATCTCCCCCTTGGCCAAGGTGCTTCACAAGATATTGTCATGGTATGTAAGGATAACTAAGATAAATCAACTATAGTATATACAACCTATCCAATCATCCACAATGCTTATCCACAAGATGAGATTAGATCTCCAAAGAAAGTATTAAACCCTAAAAATTTATTACCTAAGTAGAATGGTCAATAGGTAGATGTTTGTTTGTACTTATTCACTTAATTCTTCACTCTTATAAAATGGTGGTAAATGACCTTGTATATATAGTATTATCTTACCCTAAAATATTTTAGGAACATTGGTTGTAGGTCAACCTAGTCGACCTAGTAAATTTTTGGGGCTAACTCTCTAGGTTTGTGGTAGGTCAAACAAGAGGCCTATAAACCAAAAGAGAAAAAAAGTCCTTAAATTATGCTAGGTTGACCTGGTTAACTTAGTTTAATTGATAGGTTAAAAGGGTGATAAGGAAATAAATGAAGGATAAAACATATCAAGTGATATGAATAGGTATAACTAAGAATAACTATCTTTGGTTGAATTTTTTTAGGAGGCTAGAGTGTGGATGGCAAGTGGAAAAAAGAATGACAATCTTATCAATCACCAATGGTCTACCCATGCCCATTCTTGGTGCACATCTTAAGGTGTGCACTTAGAGATATTGAGACTCAAAATGTTCTTATAATATACAAAGTGCTAGTAATCAATAAAAGTTAAAAACATTATATATACATATGCCCCAACCTAAGCTCATCATCTGTCACATAAGTATAACATAGGATGATGTTTCAGAAAAAAACATGATAACACACAATTTTGATGGTAAGTATGGTGTAGTGAGTAGAAAATTAGATAAATTAAATAATTGTATTAAAAAATACATACCTTTAACTTACATTAGTGTCATAGATAAATAAGTAGACTGTAAGAGATGAAGGTGTCTAATGTAGAGTACACTAGGCAAACCTATAGAAGTTAGTGCAAAAAATAGCCAAAATTTGAAATTTTTGGAAGATAGACATATGATAGTGTAAAATAATATATACTTCATGATTATTCTAATGCATTTTATGGTTTATAAAATAGATGAGAAGAAATAAAGATAGAGGCAAAACAATGAATTTGCTTGAAAATAAATGAAAGATTTGAGTTGCTAAAAAGTGGTTTTGAAATAGGGAAAAAGAGAATTCATTTGGAATTTTGAATTATGAAAGAGAAAAAATAGAGATCTAAAACCAAACAAGGATAGGATGGTGAGTTAATGGCATACTAAAAGAGGAGGTGGCATTAGTTGCATACAGGTATACAACTATGAATCTCAAACCAACTTTTGAAATTTGTATTGAATTAAGTGAATTCTTAAAAAAAATTATTTTAAGAATTTATATATGTCAAAAATAAATAAAATTAGATTCTAAGGGTACCAAATAGGAAGATGGGAAATGGGTTTAAAGGATTTAGGAAGAAAGTGAGTGTAATGCACATTTTAGGAAAAATGTATTGTGTCAACACACATAATGTACTAGGTTGACCAGGCTATCCTAGTAAGATGAAATAAGGCAGAATTCATATGCTTGACCTAGTAGGTATGGGTTGACCTAGTGTAATCTATAGGCTAAAAAGCTAGAATGGAGTGAGTAATTAGTCTATAAGGGCCAAAATGAAAAATTAGTATTAGGGAGGGTAAAATAAGAGTGTTGACTTGGAATTTGAAGTCAACTATGACAAAAATAAAGAAATATTGGTCAAACTAGATTGACTAGGGAACCAAAATAAGCACAAAAAAATGTACAAAAAGCAAAAAAAGGGATAGATGGCCTAAAATGACCAAAGGAGGGCAAGGGGGACCAAAAAAGCTAAAAATAAGATAAAATGAATAAGGTAATAGTAATTAGGCTTGTTTTTAATTAGAATTGTAAAAATAATGTGTAAAGAATGTATTGTGATTATACATGACATGGAAGAACTAATACATCCTTTATTGTTTCTTGGTTGAAGAGATGATTGAGATTCTAGAGGTTGGTAGACATGTCTTGGTTTCTATATTTATTAGATATATTTTCAGATGGAGATTGAGCTAGACTAGTACCATGGATCTAGGAGGTATATCTAAGATGTGTAGAATCCCCCTTAGTGTTGACCTATTATTCATATTTCTGGGATGCTGGGAATAATTGACTAATACCTTTAGATGAGAGGTGGATAGGGATGTGATATATGTGGGTATCACACCAGAGGATGTACATGTCATCCTTAGGCTACCCATAGTAGGAGCACCGGTGACCATAAGGATACCAAATAGCTTAGAGGAGAGGAGAGCCTTAGCCATGTGGGATATAGTCTCAAAGATGATATTGAGAGCATGGAGATTCAGTATGGATGATGTGTATATATCATAGATTATAGACCTATAAAAGGTGGTGATAAGCCTTATGACATAGTGGGTTCTCTATCACAAGTTGGATGGCAAGGTACCACTATTCATGGTAGCTTTGAGCAGGATGATGCTAGAGGAGGTATTATTATATGATCTATGTTCTATCATCTATGTACATATTTTACATGATCTATTTGAGATGCTGGTTAGAGGGTAGAAGACTATGGGATGGATGATATTATTGACAACATGGATATATGAGAGATTTCCCATGTAGCGACTAGTTGAGTTTCCCCATATAGTTGATGATGGGTTACCTCAAGTGTAGAGATGGTGGGAGGACTAAGTAACATGACTTGTGCCCCACATATTAGTGTTATAGTTGATGAGATGTGTGAACATCATGTAGCAAATGTATGGGCACATAGTAGCTACATGGGTGAGCTGGCACATAATTACACCAATACTAGAGAGAAGAGAGGTGATTAGACACTATACATGGTGGAGAGAGCCATATATAGTTTTACAAGTGCCAGGATACATGGCCTACCTCATCTGTTGACACTGATATTGATGCCTAACTAGTGGGCTCAACATGTGAGGGAGCCATGAGGTAAGATGGGACTTGGACCATTGATAATGAGGCCAACACTGAGGTTATATTAGGAGTAACCATGGATTAGTTGGGAATGATGAGTGGTAGAGGAGGAGGTAGAGGAGGTAGATGTACTAGATGTACCACTTCCATTCATTTAATGAGATGATAAATGACCATCGAGGACATGGCGATGATGGAGATAAGAGAGAGTGGATACTACAATCATCCTATATGATCCCATAGATGAGCCAGAGGAGATGGTAGAGAGACCACTTATATAGAGGATGAGATGGACATGAGCCATGACAATTAGGTTCAACCTGAGGAGGTGACCTACTAAGGAGGTACTAAGAGGCTATGTAGATGAGGAAACTATGCTAGGAAATCATGTAGATGATGATATCATAGGAGATGAGACATAGATAGGTATGAAGATGGTTGAATTTTTTCTTAAGTTTTAATTTGGTAGTAGAGAGATATAGATAGATATTATGAGATATGACAATGATCTAATAGCCATCTAGTGTGATTTTTTAGTCATAACTAAGGATGAGGAGGAGAGATGGGGGTCCCTAGTGATGGGAGCACTCTATGACATCCTAGACAAGACTATATATCCATTTAACCCCATGACACTAGAGGATCCAAGTGTACCATCTACCCTAGCTCAAGTGAGTTGGTTCATATTAGTTAGTGAGGTGGTGAGGTAGATACAAGTATAGAGAGAGAGGGTGTAGCCACCAGTAAAGATAGGTGCAAGTGAGAGATATACTTGGAAATCTATGGAAGATGAGAGAGATTTGCATCTATAGATAGTGACATAGATAATGTAGGCATATATAGTGATGTATACTCAGCTAACACATACACTTATAATGACCTAGGCTAAGTTGGTGTAATCACATGTATATATAGGAAACCTATAGGGATAGGTAGAGGGATTGAGATCTCAGACCACCTCATTATAGTGTACTATTTGGAGGAGTTAGACTAAGGCCTCAGTAAGTAGCGTGGCTAGGCCATGAGATAGATAGGATGGAGCTCAGCGCTAGTACTGAGGATTTATATATGGTTGTATATGTTATATCAAACTCATGGTATATATATGATGTACCATTTTGGCTTATTGGTGTTGGTTGTGTATGTTGTCTTTATGATGATTGTGTTTATGAATGCTTTTGGATATATTTATGTCTATCACATGTATTTATATTTTTTGTATATGCTATAGGAAATATGTGTGGGGTGGTTTCTTTTCTAACATTATGGAGTAACATGCATGGTTAAAAATAAATAGGCAAAAAATGACTTGGAAAAATATAATCAATCAAAAATGCACTACACACTAGTTCAAGTTGTGAAATGTGTAATAAAAAAAAATGACTAAGTATAAAGATCCAAGAAAATTTCAAACAAGATGGTAAAAGGGGATTTATTTTTAAACCAATGTGAAATATTTTTTCACCAAATTAAAATAAGTAAAATCATACTAAATATCACATTGAGAAGTATGAGAAATAATATAATAAAATAGAAGGTATGTAAAAGGGCACAAATGGTAATAAAAAAAATCAAAATTAAATCAATCAATTATACTATTTCATGATGGGAAGTATAAAAGAAAAACAAAATTTACAAAAAAAATTGGTCTTAAATTTATCATACTAATTCAAGCTAGGAAGTATAAGAAATTCAAGAAATGGTTGTAATCTTACAAGTACTTGGAAAATAAAAAAATAATAGGTGAAATAATAATTAAGCATAAAACATATTAAATATCAAGATGAGAATTATGTCAATGAAGTGTAACCTCATAATCAATTAAATCTTATCTCATATTTGACACGTGTAATTTTGGATGGTGACTTATTTATTAGACAATTTTGTGGTGAGGGCCAGGTCCTATCCATGGTCTTACACTACAACTCACAAAAGAAAAACATAAGGGGTAACAAATCAAGATTTATATGCAGAAGGAAAAGTAATGTTAAATCAAAGATGTGGGTAATAAGATGGAAAATATGGTAATTTATGAGGGATGTCGGGTCCTATCTATGGTCTTATAAATCAACTCAAAAATGATATCCCATGGGGAGTGATCAGTAAGCAAAATAATATTTCCTAATAGGGAATATAAAGTAAATGGAATGAAAAATGGAGTGTAAGAAATATGACGTAGGCATCTTATGAGAAGACCTTAGAATGCAATAGGCATACTAAGGACATGAAAATACACTAAGTAACTAGTGGTCATATATATACAAAGGAAACCTACTTGCTATATACACAAATATTTGTAGGAAAATAGGTGTGCTGATAATATCAACTCATGATGGTAGATTGGTATAAGAAAAATTAAATGGACCTACCTTCTCACAACATGTTCATCACTCCTGAGGACCCCTTACAGAGTTATCATTCTACTACAAAAATTAGGTACTTTCATGAGAAAGTAGGTAGAAATAAAAGTTTTTTTATTATCCTCTTCTAATCTACTAGCCTACCACACCCCAAAGGACCTAAACTCTACTGTGAGGCCAACTGTGGATTTTGAGCTTCAACTAGAAGAAAGAAATGTAGTTTGAATCACATATTTTAGTGTGATTGGACTTTTAAGAATATTTAATAATTTTATCTTTTGATATCATTGCCTTTTTTTTAAATGATTTGGATTTTAACTTTCTTTTGAAGTAATTTTAATATTCCTCCTCCATATGGATTTGTAATGACAAATCATGAGAGAGATAGTGATATACATGAATGAGCTATAGGCTAAGGCTAAAGGAAGCTAAATATCCCAAGATAAAAGATTGACTAGAACACTTAGGTTTGATAATGAACTGAGCATGTGATCTCAAGTATAAACCATGTCTATGCTTAGTTTGAGGAAAATTTAAGAAGGGAAAAAGGAGATCTAAAGGAGGACTGGTGAAAAACAAAAGTATTGAGAAAGATTGATAATGAACTTATCACATGGTAATAGGAGATAATAACCAAAGGGAAGATGGTAAATATAACCAAGTCATCATAAAAACTATCTATGAAAAATAGATATAATAAATCAAATAATCAAGAAGATATAAGGGAAGAGTTTTGAAAAAAATCTAAAGGAAAAGAAAGAAATGATAAGGAAAAAATAATTATATATGAAATGTAAAATGATAACATAAGATATCTATAGTACAACAAGAAGGAGAAACATGATATAATATAATAAATAATTTGATGCAGTGTCAATTGATATAATCAAGATATAAATAATATTGGAGCACATGCCCATCCAAAGATAAATGAGAAAGCACTATGCATGTGCTCATAAATACTAGTAAATTTATCCACACACAATATCCAATACATTAGATAAATCTCTATGAATTTATAATTAAACTACTACTAAGGTCTAGGCAAATACTTCTTTTTTGATCTCCTCAACTAAAAAAGTAGGAATACTTGAAGGATCATGCTGAGGAGGGAAGTTAGGCAAAGACTGGTCAAGAGAATGCATGGAAATAGGATCTATAAGAGAAGAATGAATCACAGGTGGAGAAGGATCCATAGGTGAGGTAAGGTCTATAGGTGAAGGAACCATAAATGGAGGCACAAAAGTTACTAAAGGGACCATAAGAGGTGATGGAACCACTAGAGGTGGAGCCATGGGAGAAGAAGGAGGAGCCTTATTTTAGGAATGACCTATGGGAAGAATGGTAGATAGTCCAAGGATGGTTACAAGGTGATCTTTAAAATGTTGTTGAAGAATGTAACAATGATCTGTGTGATGCATTCCACATAGGTGTCATAGATAATATAGCTCACCATACTTAGGTAAATATTCAGGAAGTACCTTTGAGGGAGGTATGGTTTTGTCTAATGATGGGGAAGAAGGATGTAAGCTATTAAGGTATCGTTAAAACTTATGAAAATGGGTAGAAGAGTGATTATATGTCCCATAGAAGTAACAGATATGCTTGTGAGTGGTTCTAGGAACACTCATGAAAGGAGGTGAAATAAGAGCGGAAGAAACTAAAGAGGACTCATTGACCCATTTGGTGGGAAAAGGAACCATCCTATGTAGAAAAAATAAACCATCATCAATGGAAGGTGATGATGGGGAAAGAGTGGAACTAGGCTCAATAGGAGGAGAACTAAGATGAAAAGTAGGAAAAGGCTCAATAATAGTAGGAGAGGAAATAGGGTCAATTAAAGTGGAAAAAAGAATAGGTTTAACTTCAACTAGACCTACTAAAGGAGGGGTGAGATTTGTATAAGGTCTAAGGAGGACTGCCTAGGTGTGGAAAAGTGATAAGTTCCAGTCATAGCATAATCTAATAGCATGGTCCTAAGTGGCTCCTTAGAAATTAGAGGTATTAGTGCCATCTCTACCCTTTGATAAAGAGGAAAAATGCAAGAATCAAGTAATATAAATGAAAGAGAATGATGAGATGCACGGAAAGACTTAAGTAAAGAAGAGTGGTAGCAAAAAATATCAGCATCATGAACCTAGATAAGGCTACCTAAAAGAGGATCATCTAAATAATAGACATCATCATAATCTAGAGTATGAAGATTGATGACACAAGGTGGGATGACCTTGTCATTAGAAGAATATTGGTGAATAGAGTGCCTAGTCTTGGTTTAAACTATGGGAATTTCATCAAAAGGAAGCTTACAAGAATGATGCTACAAGGAAATAAGGAGTTGTGAGATGAGATGGGGAAAGAGATCAAAAGTTTTGATCTTTAAGTTAATCTCATCAGGTTCATCATCATTATAATGTAGAAGGTTGGGAGGAATGTTACTAATGAGCTTAGGATGCCCATTGTAACCTCTGGTTGAGTTGATATGGAAGTTGAAATGATGCAACTCATGAAATGGAACACTAGGCAAAGGCTCAAGAGTAGGAATTTTGAAGACACCATGATCTTGGAATTGTTTCAAATACCAAGGGTTAGTGTCTCCTTGAATCCTATAAATGGCTCCATTATGAGGAAATTTTATGAATTGGAAGGCAGATGATGCGACAGCTCACTTATGATGAGTCCACAACCTACCAAGAAAGATATTCTATAAAAGGGAAAATTTGAAGATCATCACCTTCACATGAACAATGATAGGTAAGATAGTAATGAGAAACCACACACACCATAAGGGAGGAATTTACTTTTTATCATATCCTTGGCATGTGTTTTGTGTAAAATCTATATTACATTTAGAATATCCAAGAGTCTTAATGAAATCAAGGGAAGAAACAAAAATGCCAGAACCCTCATTGACCAAGGCTTGTTTAAATTAAATATCACCTATTTGAATGCTAATAAATAATGAAAGATCATCTGTGTGAAATAGACTCTCATTTAGAAGCATATATGTGATAGGAAATCATAAATAAAGATAAGTGTCTATATTTTCATCAACATTAATGGTCATATTTTCACACTATTGTAAGATACCATCCTTAAATCTAGTTAAAGTAGCCTCTTATCCTACTAGAAGAGGGTGAGGTATATTCATATCGAATAAGAGTTGCATGAGGTATTTTATATGACGTGGATATGTCCTCATGATTTCAAGAAAAGGTATCTGGGATGGAATATTAGTAAGTTTTGAAATGGGATCCCACTCATCATAACCCATATGGATATTATTGGATATAAGTGTGTAATGATTAAGGTATTTGAAAGGTGGATCCAAAGAGTATTGAAATTTATGTTGATAAGAATGAGAAGGTTGAGAAGAAGTTTGTAAATCATTTGGTGATGAATAAGTAGATATTTTAGATGGATCTTGAATTTTGGAAGAAGTGTTGGTAGAAATTGGATTGTCATTAGTATTGGAAGATGATGGGAGAGAAGTAGAAATAGTATGAGATGTGTCATCCAAGGGAGAATCATACATTGGATCATCAAAATAAATAAGATCTTCTTTCCCCAATTCATTTAAATAAGTTAGATAAGAATCCTTGATAAAAGTATATGTCTTATGGGAAGGAGGAGTCTATATAGGTTGTGAATCAATGAAATCCACCACTCTTTGCATATTGGTCATGCTAGCAACATTCTATTCATAATTTGGTTTAACAATAATTTCTACGTTATTGGTGGAGGAAGTGGGATTATCTTGAATTTCTTGGATTATTTGATGATTAGACAAGGGGTATTTATACATAGCTAAATGAACATGAGCTTGATTTAAGGCTTGATTTTTATCATGTGATTTATAGTCTTTGAAATCAATCTCATAGTATTCTTGATTCTTGTGAATAATAGAATCATGATTAAAATTTGAGCTAAGAAGAAACTCCATAGATAAATTGTGAAGCTATCCACAAGTCTCATGAGAATGACCATAGCTAATATGAAACCAACAAAAATAATTAATATCATACCATGATTTTATAGGTCATGTAGGGTAAATCTCTCAAAGGAGAGGCCTAGGTAGACATTTAAGCAATTTGGTTGAGGATAAAGGCTTATAGACATTAATGTTATTTGTTGAGAAATGAGGATTAGTATATTATTGAGAAGGATTTGGTTCTGAAGAAGGGGTAGGAATGACATCTTGAACATTGTGAATTGTGTCATATGAATCAATAATACCATCATTGGTAATATTGTAATTTTTGTTCTTTACTAATAGGTGAGTGCCCATGGAATGTTGGGGTGGCTTAAATTGATGCATGAGGAAATCTTATCTTTTGTCTTGATTGATAGCTTCCTTCAAGGTACATGGAGAAAGGGTATGTACTCAATATTATAATTTAGGAAATAAATCATTTTTAAAGAGATGAAAGATATAATCATCCACCATGTTATGTTCACATTTATAAGACAAAGTCTTCCATCACTTAACAAAGCTTGGGTAGTTTCATTTTTGGTTTGTTTTCAATTGATGAAATGAGCCAAAGTGTTCTCTAGAAGATCATTAGTTTGAAATTCATACACTAAAGCATTTACTAAGTCCTCCAAACTAGTGATAGAGTCTGTTCTAAGTTAATTATACCAATACAAGGCATCACCTGTGAGGGTTTTGGCTAAGAGTTTGGTAGTGGAAAAGGTATTTAACTTGACCCAATCTTTGTAAATATTTACAAATGTCTTGATATTAAGAGTAGGATTGGTTGATCCATTGTAAGAAATTTTAGGTGTTATACATCCAATGTTAATGTTGGCAATTTGGGTGGTCAGAGGTTCATTTTGTAAATTCTTAATGACTTTGTTGACTAATGGAGGTTGAGGAATTTGATTACCTTGAGAATTTAAAAGAGTAAGAGGAGGAAAACTTTGGTTATGTGTGCCCCAAGTCATTGGTTGAGGATTGGATTGAATATTAAGAAAGTGGTTTTGCATTCACATCATTTGATTTATATTATGAGATTGGAATGTGTTCATTTGATTGAGAGTTTGTAAAAATAGTTGATGAGTTTGATTAGTCTTATTAGAATAAAAATTATTGGTGTTTGTGTTGGTGTTAGTGGCTTGGGTACCACTATTAGCATTGATATGAGCTTGACAAGATCTATGAGAATTTGAGGCACTAGTGGAAAAATTTACTTGTGAAGCAAAAGATGGACTAGTAAATGGTTGAGAAGAAGAAGCACTAGAAGAATGAGTGCCTTGGGTAACAAATGATGAACTAGTGGAAGGATTAAAGATAGTGTATCTTATGAGAGGCCCACTAGATGTAAAACCTACCATGTTAGTAGAGATACTAGGCATGGAGGTGGAATAAGTTAAAGAATAAGATGTCATGGCATAAGGAGTCAAGATTGAAGGAAGAGGTTGAGAAGCAAAGAAATTAGTATTCCCAAAACTAGTTGAGAATTTGGGAGTAGGAGAATGAGGTTCTTTAACTCGATGGCTAATCATGAGGTTATAGATGGTGAAAGGATCCTTCCCTCTATGTTGAGGAAATTCCATGATAAAGAAAAGCATTTCAAGAGTATACTCTATCTCAAGTTGATCCTCTAAGATAAAAGGAAGGTTTTGATACAAAGGGGTATGAGGAGGGGTCCCATAGTCCATCATGTACATTGAAATATGAACATTACTAGAATTCACAAAAGGAACCCTACTTTGTCTATTAGAGACCCTATTAGGATTGGTAAATTCCATCATGTCTATTTACTAAACTTTAGTGTTGTCACCAAATAAAAATTTCATGATGAAAGGAAAAGAATCAAGATGAGAAAGCAAAGAATCAGAAAGTGATTGAAATAGTACTAGGTTGACCTAGTTGACCTAGTGCAAAATAGGGACTATAAAACTATACAGGGTCCATAGTATTGACCTAGTTTAGTGAACAGTGACTAGTAGAAAGAGGTAAAGGTGTTGTAAACAATACTAGGTTGACTAGGTTAACCTAGCATAGTGTACAAGGGCTAAAAAAAGATATTAGGTCGATAAGGTTGACCTAGTATAGTAGACAGGGAAGAAATCAAGATCATTACAAGTAATGTAAGAAAGAAGTAAGTACTAAAAGGGAAACAATTAGTCAATTGAATTGATGTTGGACAATCTAATTGATGCACATAAAGAAAAATATTTCACTAACACTAGATAATGCAAGACTTTACACACATAATTGATCAAAGAGCAAGCAAACAACTTGAAAGTAACACTAGCTACTTGTTCAACCTAAAATGTTGATTAGATTATTGAGAATGATTTTAAATGTAAAGGGATATTGGTTATAATCAAGGTACTAGATATCAATCTAAGGATAGTTTCCAGTATGTTTAGGATGAAAGGGATTATAGTGGAAATGATAAAGGCTTAGTATTGGGGCCTACCCCCTCTCTTCACACATGACAGTAATAAGGGTAATGGATGCTTAGCCCAAATATACCATTAACCATGCTTTATACTTGACCAGAGCATCAAGTCGGCTTCCTCCTTGGTGATGAAATCTAAGTAGGTTAGCCTAGGTAGTCAAATGTTTAAATGTTTGTTGATGTTTATGTGGTTTGGCTGTGTGTGAAAAATAATAGAAATAGTGTAACTAAGTGATTAATTTAAAATCCCCTAAAAAGACTATGTGAACTATTCTAAGCATGCAAACAATTGAAAAGAAAGATGTGATTAACATATATGGTTAATTATAACTTTGAAACAAGGTATAGTTGAGAAATTATATAGATAATAATACAAAATAGGGTTGATAGGGTTGAACTTGTATTGTGGAAATGAATTTTGAAAATGAACTAGGTCATTCAGGTCGACTTAGTTATTTTAGAGAACACAAAACTAGGTCCATAGGGTCGACCTAGTTGACTATGTAGGGGTAGTTTTAAATATTTTAAACTGTGAAAGGAAAGTATAGAAATAAAAAGATATAGAGGGATAGAAACTAATTTGAATGGTTTAGAGATGAAAATGAGAAGACTATTGATCAAGAGCCTTGGAGAAAATTATCAAAAACCTACAAAAAGTGTTGAAAATGTACTAGGTTGACTTGGTTGACCTAGTAGGTTAGATAGGAAGTTCTAAAACTTAAAAAACTTGCACTAGATCAAGCTGGTTGATCCAATTTTATAAATATAATTCTACAAATTTTGAAACCTATACTAGGTCGAGCTAGTTAAGCCAATTAAATATTATTGAAAAGTTGTGCATAGAGATAAATAATTGGGTTGATAAGTTCAATCTAGCATAGTAAAGATATGATAAAAATAATGATGAATAGAAATTAAATAAGTGAAATAAATCCTATAAGGGTTTGATTCATGTTGGGTTCACCAAAATATATGAAATTATAAATGTATCATGTCCATAAATAAATCATAAATCAGATGGGATAGAGCACACCTACACTTCTAATTGGGGGCATACAATTGTTAATTGAAGCATGACCAAAGTAAAGATCTGTTAGACTTGATTAGGGGATCACTTGTCACAACACATCATGTGAGATAGGGTTCCAAAGCCTATAGTCTAACATAATCACATAAAAACCCTAAAAGAGTCATATGATTTAATATTTCACTAATATAATAATAAGAAAAGTAAATATAATCTAGTGTGTACTAAATATTGTGGCACAAAGTGGGGTTTAGAAACAAAACAAATAAATAACCAAACTAAACATGTGTAGAAGACATATACTCACATTAATGTATATGGAATCCTAATACATGGAAGAGAAGAATAAAAATGCTCTATCTATCTACTCTTACAAAGGAGGAATAAATTTAGGAATACTTACCTTTGAAGATAAACCCACCATGCCTCAATATCCCCCTTGGCAAAGGTGATTTATAAGAGATTGTTTTGGTATGTAAAGATAACTAATATAAATCAACTCTAAAATACAAAACCTATCCAAAAATTCAAAATATTTATCCACAAAATGATATCAAAGCTCCAAAGAAAGTATTAAACCCTAAAGCTTTATTCCCTAAGTATAATGGTCAATAGATAGATGTTGGGTCGCACTTCTTCACTTAATTCTTTATTCTTATCAAATGGTGGTAAATGACCTTGTATATATAAGAGTAACTTAACCTAAAATATTTTGAGAACATCGGTTGTGTTAGGTCGACCTAGTCAACCTAGCATTTTTTTGAGGCTAACTCTCTAGGTCTGTGTTAGGTCAACCAAAAGGCTAATAAAACAAAAGAGAGAAAAAATCTCTAAACTATGCAAGGTCAACCTGGTTAACCTAGCACAACCAATAGGTCAAAAGGGTGCTAAGGCAATAAATGAAGGATAAAACATAGCAAGTGATAGGAATAGGTAGAAACAAGAAGAATTAGTTTGGGTTCAATGGTTTCAAGAGGTTAGAGTGTGGATGGTAAGTGGAAAAAGGAACAATAATATTACAAATCACCGATGGTTTTCCCACCCCTTTCCTAGTGCACCCTTTAAGGCATGAACTCAGAGAGATTGAGACTCGAAAGGTTCTTGCAAGATACAAAGTGTCAATAATCAATAAAAGTTAAAAATATTATGTGTATACGCCTATCACTTTCACTTGTAACTTATCTAGCTAGACCATTACCTTGTTTGAATTTATGGGGATCGATTGAGTTTATCACATATGTTAATTGGCATCACATTAGTTAAGGCTCTTGAATCTATAAGGTAGTTATGTGGATTATTTCTAAACAACCATATGGTTAAAAAGAAAGGGGGCATCTCTATCTTATTTTTGTGAATGAGCATGTTGGTGTGTGTTTCTCTTAGTTTTGGTTGGGCTTATGGGGTCTGATTTTGAGTTAAAGACTTTACCAAGAGATCCCATTATTTTATTATTTGATCAAGCTCATGAAGGGTAGTATTATCCTTGATATTTTTCATATCCCTCACTATAGTTTAACCCCCTTTACTTTAGACTGGTGGGGTTTTGTAGGTTCTTTAGGTGGGGGATCATTCCTAGCATTTTGGTCTAGTGGGGTTACACCATTATTAGGGGTGTTAGGATAGTAAGAGGTTGTTTTTTTCTATTCCTAAGGGTGTATTTACTCCTTTGTAACTATTGAAATTATTGAACGTCACTAATACCCTCATTTGGATCATTTTCTTTTTGGCTATGAAAATCCATAGTTTTTAACACCATATAATTACTAAGGACTTTACCTAAGTTAAATGATTTAAGATGATTAGGGACCACCTAATACTCATCCATCTCCTTTTTGAATATTTCTAAAGTAGATCCAAACTCTATGCATTCTACTTGCCCATGTGATATCATACTATGTACTTGATTCTAGTTAGGTAATGTTATCTCAATGATATTGATTTTAGGTAGCTTATTAGGTGAAGGTTATGGGGGATTGTGAGGATGGTTATAATTCCTATTTATTTCCTATAGTTCCTAGTTACTCACCTGACTCTATAGCATGAGGAATTCATTGTTGAGTTTTTGTACCATCCATTGAGTGACATCTAACTCAGTCTTAATGGACTCTTGAGGTGTGGTTTGGGTATTGTTAGCCATAGCCAATATTACTTGATGTCGAGTCCAAGAGATTAGTTCATGACTCCCAAGGTTTGATAAACCAAGTTACTAGTTTGGAGTAGGATGACGTAATGAAATTTGATGCATTATGAGGAGTGACTAAATAATTAGGGCATTTTGATTAATATTGGGAAAAAATTTCAATATAGGCATTTATGGTAACATACTTAAAGTTTGGTTAATTGAGTGACATTATGAATTCAGTTGCCTATCCATTTTGATATCCCCTGCATAAGCTAAAGATAGGATTGCTATGGTTGTGTCCCTCTATAGGAACATCGTTGTCTGAGGGTCTAGCACATTCTTATACATTTCAAGTGCTAGTTAAGGGTTAGTTTGATAAATCATGGTTATTTGTCTATACATAATTTTAAACATGGCATTAAATTTAATAATAGGCTCATTAAGATATTTCTTGATGCAATAAAACTACTAGTATAGGACATTGGGGTATATCTATCACTTGCCCAAATTGGGCAATGAAATCAAAACTAAAATGGTCCCAACTTAGGAAAGATTCTTCAAGAAGGTTAAAGAACCAATCAAATGTAGAGTCCATTAAGGTAGATGGAAAAATCCTACTTACCACATCCTCATGTTATACAATTATAAGTCTCATGGTAGTTTTGTAAGATTGTGTTCCTCCACCATTCATCCCACACTAGGGGTGAAACAAGGAAGATACCTCCCAACGTTCTTGGGTAAGTAATGAATGAATCTTGGGAAATCAATGGTAGAGATAGATAATTAGGAAATTTTGGACTACAAATTTGGAATAGGTTGTGTGGATGCACTGATGATAATTATGGTAGGTCTAGGTTGGTTTGACCTATGTTTTTTATGGAAAAGTAAGGGTAAATTACCAATCGACCATGGTAAGACCTAGCCCTAGTAATAGAAAAACTAATCTCTAGGATGCTTCATAATCAAACATTACTTAGTATGTTATTACTAATAATCCAATCTTGACATAATCATTAAAAAATCAATGATGAACATGAAGTATTCTAATAAGGGCCCTCCTTCTAGTGCTAGATATTTTTCACTCCAATCTACTCCTCATAAAATGACCATTAGATTGGGCATTCCCTAAAAGGGAAGGTGTGGATAACTATAGACTTTCATCCTCTATTTTAGGACTAAACTAAGATCATCCTAAGGCATCCCTGTAGGTATTTAACTTTATAAATAGTGTCTAAATGAATAGTCTCTAAGAGATGCACTATCACCATTGAAATTTTAATCTAAACTCTTACACAGGTCAAAGATTGTTATGAGAATTTGAGTATTAATATTACTATTTATAAACACAATGGGAAAGATTAATTTAATTTCAAAGAATAAACATAAAATAGGGGGAAGGGTAAGGCAAAAAAGGGAAGCCTCTAGGTCTAAAATTAATTCAATGCACTAATAATTGAACCAAGTGATTACCACATTTATACCACTTTAAATAGAGTTTCATTAAAATTATACCTCTAAGAACATATAGTGGGAAGAGTGTGATGGAACCAAAATTATGCCTTCAATATGAGATCTCACTAATTATGAGTACTAATAATTTATATTAGAATACACATAAAGACCTTATGAGAATTTGTAGATTGAGATACAAGTTATCAGCACTGTAAAAGGGGAAATGAAAGAAATCACACAATGATTATAATAACTAAGCACATCATAACCATGGCACACATAAATCAAAAAATTATTAATCTAATTAACCTAAAATTGATAATCATAAAAATGTGAAGATGAAAGAGAATTAAAACATAGAACAAACCCTCTTTTAAAAAATAGAGATTATATTCATTAAAAGGAGTAGATGTTGTTCACAATATTAGATCTAGGCTGATTTTATAGTATAGAGTGATTAAGGAAAAGTAGGTGAAATCTTATCTATAATCTGGCATAACTTTTAAACAATTTATAATTGACCATATACGACAATATAGTTCTTACTTATATATATAAGGATAGGGATCACCTAAAAATAGCATGAGGATCCCATCATGGGCAATGATGGCCACTCATTATAGTTATAACTAAATTTCAAAATTTAAAACAAGACAAACCCATAATAGATATGTAGTGGACCACTTAATTAACATAAATAGGAGGTTGAAAAGGTCCATATCCTAACTACTTTAACTTGGCATCCCTAACTTTTAATGTGGATTCCATGAGGTCAAACTCCTTATCTAGATTATCAAGGTTCATTGGGGGATCCCTAAAGATTACCTTAACCTAAGTTTCCAGTCTATGATAGACTTGGAAGGGTACTTCAATTGATTCTTGGAACCTAAATACCTAGTTTATACTTGTCATGGACTGCATTGATAGATTTCACACCACCTAGGACCTTTTTTGGTTTTCTTTAGAAACTTTCACCCTCAAGACCTGGTCAAATTGACACATGTGGACTTCAAATTCCCCTCAATTTAGTAAGTTTCCATCTACGTGTAATATCATAGAGATATATACCTCTTTGGATTAGGTTAATATCTTCTTCTTCCCTTATTATAAGGTTCTTATTGTAGTGTGATACATGACCAACCACTCCTCCATAATAGCTCTCATGTTCTTGACATATGTTTGGTATAACCTTAAGTCTAAGGTCAACATAAGATTTGATTTTAGGAAATTTCCTTTGTTTACCACCACTTATAGCTTCTAAAACTTCCCATTAATCTCTAAAATCCTATCCATGTAGGTCTATATCCACTTTATAATTATGTTGGTCTTAGTCAAAGTCTTCACTACTTTCCCAAGGAATGAGAAGAGTAGTAAAATTGCATCCTTGATTTTCCCAATTATCCTGATGGGAAATGTGTTCTTCACTTATGATTCTAAAGTTTAGACCTTTATTCATGTCCTTAAGGAGCTTATCTAGCATATCATTAGTCACCTAGAGAAAAAATAATGGCTCCTTAGCCATCCTTTCTTTCATGATAGGAGTCATCACCTTGGTGAGGGAGAATAAATTTTAATCGGTCTACCAGACCACTACATTCCCCTCTTATAAAAACCTCTATGTTAGTTTCCTCTTCATGCTTTTAGAGGCTTTGTCAAAGCTACATGCACATTTGGGTCACCCTAGGTAGTCATATTTAGAACCTATGACCTTAGAACCATTCCCTAGGTTAGGGGAGGTGTAAGAGGGGTGGATGAAATGGTAGTGAAGGGTAGAGGATGATGTGGAGGGGAGATAAAGGAAGTAGATGGAGTGAATGAGGAAATTAGTGGAGGTAGAAGAGGAATGAGATAAAATGAGGAAAGATGAATGGGAAGGTTGATAGGAACATCTACACCCACCACTATTCCTAGGTTAAGTTCACTTGAGGAAGAATTGCCCATAGTAAAGGGTCATTAAATAATAGGAATGAGATGGGCCAGTTAAAGGCAAGTCTCATGGTGCCTTGGGTGATGTAAATATTGGATAGGTAGATAAGCATTGACATGATGTGATTGGGCTTGGAGGAACTATTGAGCCCTACAAAGGAGGTTGAATTAGAGTAGAAGGCCTTTAAATTGGATCTAGAGTGTGGGTTGGCTTCTACGTCTTCTTTCACCTCTTACCTAGGTTAACTTTGGATGCTATATTACATGGAATGATCAATATGATAGGAGTCATCAAGGATGATGGAGGAGTACATAGAGCTATTGAGGGAAATACTAGGCTAAAAAGAGTGGGAACTAGGAAGGTCCTTGCTACACATGGTATGTTACCAAAAGTTATATATATGCCTACTAATAAAGGCACACCTAAGTAAGGCACTGGAAAGACTCTAGGTTATGATATGGAAGGATTATATGGGAATAAATAGGTAAGTATGCTTTGTAGGATCAAAGCCAAAGGTACTTAAAAAAATTATGGAGGGGGTAAAATGGGGGAAAGAATAGGAACAATTTAGATGAATTGTGGGGGTGGAGCAAAACTAGTGGGTACCATTAACCAGGAGTTGGAAAGTGACAGGAGTGAGGGGTGAAATGGAAATGGGAGAATTTGAAGGTGTGAGAGGGGTAACCTAGATGGGTGCATGTTGAGATACTTGATCTAGGATTTCTCTTGGGTTATCAACATCATCAAAACTTAAGTTCTATATAGCCTGGGGTTGAGGTGTTAATGGATGAGTGGGCTTCACCCAGGTTTCCTAGAATTGAGTGTCTTAGGCTTCTATCTACTATGGATAGGATACTAGAGTTAGTAGAGAAGGTAGAGGTAGAGGTAGAGCATGAAGAGTGACTATAGGAGGCAGAGGAGGAGTCAAGGCATGAGAAGTAGGAGCTATTATAGGAAATAGAGATGAACATAGAGCATGAGGAGGAGAAGGTGGCAGAATGCCTTACAAGATCTTCTAGGAGATAGTATGATCTATTGGATTTGGGTACTCTATAGACCTAAAAAGTGTTAGAGGAGTTGTGGAGGATCCTACTTGGACTTTCTTACCCTTATTTTTCTTCTTTATTATGATCTAGGTTAACACCTCCTAATTATCGGTAGCATCGAGATATATCTCATCATCATCTTTAGCCTAATGACCATAGTTGATATTAAGGTCAGTTGAGTGCCATGCCAAGTGATCTCTAATTATTACCTTAGGATATTTGTGATAGACCTTGCATTTTTCAAGGGTGAAGGGGTCTCACCTAGATTAAATATTTTGAATTAGAGGGAAGACCTTGTAGATGTGGCTCTTGATTATGATGGGAAGTGGCAAATACAACTTTTTCTAATGTTGGATGTAGTACCTAAATATGCCATCCACTAATTAATAGGCAATATCCTACTCTACTAGGTGGTCTAGAATTAAATATGGTAGTCAAAAGGGACCCTTAAGGAAACCCATAATCCAAATCATAGTATCCTCCTTGTAAAGCTAGAAGTCCCTAATGGCAATGATATAATCCCTAATTTCTTTTGAGAACAAGGGCATAAGGGCTTCATTGATAGCTTGGTATACCACTAGATATAAATGCTCACATAGGTCCTAGATGTGATTGTGAAATTAGTGTCCATATAGCTTATAAAATACCACATGGATTACTAAGCCCTTGGGAACACACATAATAAAAATTTAAGACTTGAAGCATCCCATAAATTGCATCTAAAAGGTATCTCATCATGTAAAAATTACTCTTGGATTGAGCATTTTTGATGGCATTAACCAAATTGAATTTGATAGATCTTTCCATGTCTATGACTTCTAAACTTGTAAGTATTAAATTTATGAGAGGCACCCACATCTCATTGACATGTAGGAAATCATGGCCCCTAAACTATTAGTTTATCAAGATCATGCCTACTCAGATTTCCTTTTGGAAGGTTTAGGCCATTTATGCATTGATATCCTCCTTGTTAACCCATTTAGAATATATGCTCTCATCTAATTCATGGAGTATGTCATATATTTGGTAGGTCCCCATCCAAACCATTACCATTAATGCATCATAATAGGTGTATTCCAAGAGGAAGTAATATGACTTGAATGCATTCCTAGAGATATCAACAATATGGTGCCAAGAGTTGGGTGATCACACCCAATTATAAACTACATCCTATACATAGATGGTGTTGTGAAGGATGTTATTCAATAGGTTAGTATAGGGGAATGCCTTTGGTTTTTCCATGGCTCTGTGAAGTCTACACTTGTAGGATCTAAGGGTAACCTCAAACTCTACCTATTGGTCATCATCTAAGCTTGAATCCCTAGGGACTTGTTCAACCACTTTAAATAAGTCATTTTAATGCTTGAATTTGGTCAAGACAAATAATAATGTGGTATATCAATACTCAGGTTTGGCCTTTGGGTTTGAGGAGGATGCAACCATTATATCAAGATGGAGGGGTGATTGGGAAGTTTTGATCACAGAAGGCAAATAATATGGAGGTGCTCTATGAGAATTGGAAAGCTAGGAGTTGGATATTTTTTGTAGGTAGAATTGGTAACCATTAATGATATTCCTTTAAGATTTTATAAATATAAGCATATAGCCCCTATATTAATTGCACTTGGTAGGTTACTTGCTATGAATTAAAATTTGATTTATTGGCTATATTTTCACTCTTTACTTCTAAATCTAGAATTAAATTTAGAGCCCATAATTGTTCATCACTAGCTAGATATAGCAATGGCAATGGGATGTTTTAAAACTATCCAATCAGGTTGGACTTTCTAATTTTTTAATTCCCAATGCATATTAGGTATATGGTGATATCTCTTAGAATCTTCTTAGTTAACTCCCACATTGTGACACATGTTATCTACTCATTATTCCTCCTAATAATGGTCAAGACCTAGGCATGGCTTCGTAATCTACATCATTCCCATAAGAATGGTGATGTGTCACCAAAGGACATGTGTTATATCCTAATTGGTTATTCAACCTCATCTATACCTTATTGAATTTCTCAAGGCCTTAGGTGGTATAATATTTCTTTTGCATATTGGGAAACATGGTGACTTCTAATTTAGTTGGGATGTCCTAGGCTCTAACATCTCTGATAGGTCTAAGGGGCTAGATGTTCTAACACATGGTGACTATTAGAAACAAGATAATTTAGGGGGGTGAATCAATCTTTAAAAAAAATCATTTAATTATAATTAATTGTGTATGAACCATATTAACATGCGTGTACATCTCATCAATCATAAATAGTAAAATATAATAGCATGAAACATATAAAAACAACATATATGTGGGAAACCCTCTTGGGGTAGATAACCCACTCATGAAGTAAATGGACTATAATCCTATATGAAAAACATCAATCTTTAGTTGAGCACCCACTTAATTTGAAGCACCAACCCCAATATATCAAGCATGAACTTGACATTCTCTAGCTAAGTACTAACTCAGCAAGGAGCACCAACCCTAATTTATTAAACACCCACTTGGCTTTATCAAGCTCCAACTTTCAAGGATGTTACAACCCCCTAGATGACTCAACACCAACTCATCCACATGACTATTTTATCACCTTTAGAAATCCTTGTTGATTATATAATATATGATGATATACTATTTCATCTCTTCACTCTCTTCAGCCTTTTCAAACTGATATTCAACCCTCTTCACTCAACTAGCCATTTTTATGGCTTGATTAGGTCTTTTAACCTTGATCCTCTCTTGCATAGCTTTTTTTAGAGATTCTTGATATCTCTATTGGTTTGCATAACCTCATTTTTCTCATAAATTATCTATGTCATTTAATTATCATGTTCTTCTCTCACTCTCTTATCACACTCTTAGCATCCCCTCTTTTCTTCTTCTAAACATTTTAAAATAAGCCTAATTGCCTTGATTTTATACAATTCATTTGATCATATCCTTCTAGGTCAGATATCCATTCAAATCACATATTTTTCCTTAAATAGGTTAAATAATATTATAATAACATTCTTTATTCATGAATCAATCACTATAATAGGTCAGACATACATCAATTATCCCTTACTCCTCTTTTAGGCTTATGGAGACCTAATAGGCCTTATCAAAAACATGTTACCCTTTGATATTTATTTGAAGATTATTTGAACACATTAAATGGCATGAATATGTCATAAACCACTCCAATATCCCTTATCCAACTTTTATTTAGGATTAAAACACCTTTTAGGTCCAACAACCACTTGAACCTTTCTTGAATCACTACTTATAAAAGGCTTATGCATATACAGAAACTCTACTTTGAAAAATTGAGGTATATACTCAATTTTGACAAACAACCATAGAAAAAATTATATATTCATAATCCTCATGACCTCAGGGTCATCACCAAATTCATCTAATGCTTCTACTCAGGATAAATAGGTTCAAATACACCTTTACAAAAAGTTCACTCAGAACTACCAACTAACTCTAAAACATAGTCAAAGATATATGAAAATATGATACATGTTTGAATATTTTCATAGGATTTTAATGAAATTAAAAAATCCTAAAAAATCCTTAGAGAAACCTCAACCAATTATATCATGAGATATAATGAGAACTATTGGTCTTATAGATCAATCTTCTAACCTTATTTTTTATAGACTTCACTTAGTCAAATAAGTCATTTTTACTTCAATGTTTCAACTACTAACACCAAATTTATAGATTATGAAAATCTTGGATAGGTCATTCAAGACCTGAATAATATCATCATCCATTTAAATTCATATCCTTCATGAAAATTCATCAGTAAATATCTTCTTACTACTATCTAATTTTTTCATTATTTACACCACTAGGTTTGTTTAGTGACAAGACAACTTTGATCATCAACTTCACACAACTAAGATCTAGAAACTATATATAATTATTCATGAATAAAAAATAAAAGTCTCACACTTTGATCTTCATCCATTTAGAAACTTTGACTTTGTCAATTCTATATTCTACATTAAATGTTCAAAATACAAGCACTTATCTGTATGGTCTTCTCACTCACTTGAGAAACCAACCACACTTGGAGATGCCTAGGAGAGTTGACTTCAACTTTCAATCACTTGAATTCAATAATTTTGAGCTCTTTTGAATAATATATTCAACATCAAGTCACACTTATGGTTTTATGAGGGTTTAGACTAACTTCTAGTCTTATCAATCATTCATAAAACTTAGCTCCTCTTTCTAAAAACCAATGATTATAAATTTGATATAGAACCCTTACTCATCTATAATTAATAGCTTAGGATCTCATTCAGTTTTTACACATGCCACAAGAACTGAGAAACCATTCTCAAATAGACAACTCTTTATTATGTGCACTCAAGAAACCTTGAAACACTTTTCAAGTATTTTCTTTGCAAACCTAGTCCTAAAAATTTATGCACATACTTAAAACAAATTGAATCACCTCTATCAATATTCATCTTCTTACCCATGTCATGAAAACTAATCTTGTTACAGTATCTAACCACATATTTCTTATTACTTTTTAAGCCTTGACTTGTAAGTCTTATTAAGCCTTGAATCTGACCTTCTATCCACTTTGTATACTCCACCTTACAACTCACTTGTGTTTCAAAGCCTCTTTTGTATGCTCAATCAACATCATACACTCATTCTTCTTTGAAGCTTCAATATAAATTCTTTATAGATACTTATAGATATTTAGAGCTCGACTATAACATCTTCAAGAGTTATGTACATAGATATTTGAAGCACATAGATTATTTGGATATGACCTTATAATCATCTCCAAGTTATTTAATACCTTAGATACAACCTCAAACAATCTCACTTATGCTTAAACATTTTCAAGTGTTCTTTGGAGCATTCTCATCTTTGTAACTCATTTGAGGAATCTTCTAATAATCTTTCATATAACTTCAAAACACACTACTTCTTTAGAGTTCACTCATTTCATCTTTCCACCTATAAATATTATCTCACAAGGTCTAGACAAAGAATTACAAGATGCTTTACATTTGATATATATACCTATACTTACTCATGTTACTTCTCAATGATTAGAAAATTCTACAAATAGTATTCTTTCATCATAACTACAACACTCATTATGTTGTAAATAGAACTTCTTCACATACATAATTCAAGGCTTACTTTACCAAGCATTTGCACCATTACCTTTGATATCAACTATATTATATTAACATCAATAAAATAACCATACATCTCCATTAGTACCTTTGACATTAATGACAACATTAAATATTAAATATCAACACTCAAAGATAATGCACAATAATCTCTCCCTTAGTCAATGATAATGTTCAAAAATATTTCCCTCTATCATTGATGGAAAACATACTCAAAAAACTCTGTCAGCCACTTCTTGATGGAAATCATCTCTTAGACTTGGTTCTTTCCTTTTTGTATCCTTTCTAATCTTTCAAAAATTCATAGATATTTCTCCCATCTTCTCATCCTTTGTTGGTCTTTATGATCATTCCACTTTTTTTTACCTATTCTAATCTTTTATAACTCTTCTAATTTTTCTCCCCCTTTGACATTATGATAAAGGTCTTCCATAACTATCATCTCTTTTAGAATGAATTCAAATTACAAGATAGCTTTAACATAGATCAAGCTCAGTTAACTTACTTGAATAGTTCATCCTCAAACCAATAATCCACCATTTTTATATTAGTAGTAGATATCAAGGATCATCTACAACTATTGAAAACATACTCTTCTCCTCCTATGAGTTGATACTATCTATCAAAGATACTAGATGGCACACAGTCTTCAAAAACTATGGAAACCATTCTAAGAAACTTTTCAATTAGGTCACTCACCCAACTGATTCATCAACAACTCAATAAATAGAGTATATGAATCATCTCAAACACAATCTCTCCTTAACTCTATGCATATCAAAATTGGTCACTCTCTTGACAAATTACATAGATCTACCAAGCTCCCCCTTAGACCAAGCATAACTTCTTTTAAAGAATTAGGAAATCAAGATCACATACCTTTCTTTGTCATAGATAAAGAAGATACCAAACTCTTTGACCACACTCCTGACTATCCCATTCTTGATACCAACATAGAAATAAGGAATCCACCTTTGTCTTCATGGATTAGGCTCAATCATACAAACAAATCTCAAAATATTACCTCTTATACCAATTACAAAAATGTTCTACATTCTATCCTTAGAGCATTTTTGAGTGCAACCTCATGCTTCTACTGATATAATAATGTCTCCATGAAGCTTAATGGATCCACCCCTTTTCATAAGGGACTAAAATAGCATGAACTTAGGATATTCCTAGATCTCCATATCTTTTCCAAGCTAAATATTCTTCAACATCCTTTTATACCTGACTAGATTTTTAGGCTTGATCTCATCATCAATCTTTTCAACCTTCTTCTTATTTTATTTGATAGCCTTGTTAACACATGCAAAAAACAAGTGTTCTTAACATTCCTTGAATTTTTTATCTACATTAAAAAACATCCCACCTTCATTTATGGGTTGATCAGACTCACTTACTCAATCTTCCTCTTTTTAGTCATTCTTCATTCTTATTTCTATGATCAACCATATGAGAATCAATATTTTTATCTCCTAACATGTGGCTTGATCAACCACTATCTATACTCTGAGATTTCATAGAATCTTCTTATTTAGTCTTTTTCTCCACCTTCACCTTATCCATAGGGTTTGTCTTCATGATAAATTTCTTAGTGTCATGATTATAAACCTTCTTGTCTTGATTGGTAGAACTTCTAACTCTACTAGGATAGAGTCTTGAAATATGTCCTACATTAAGATAGTTTTAAAAGACCACTTTATACATACCATTTGATTGATGATGATTGTGATCTTCCTTTGAAAAACTACTTATCCTTCCATAGTTTCATGAGTACTCATTCTTGAAGGATATTTTACATTCTATAGATCTATGATAAAACTAAATGCATGTAAAATAATAACCATTGAAATAATTACCATACCTTGTAGCATTGGGTTGTTTGATAGGTATTTTGACCTTCTTATCTTCAACAGTCTTCTTCTCAACTTGAGGTGTCTTCTTTTGATCTTATTTGAATCCAAGACCTATTTTTTCACTTAAAGACTTTTAATTATTTAGGATATCATTTAGAGCCTCAATGCTCTTGTCAAACTTCATAAAATTATTTACCTTTATAGATATTTTATCTAGCTCAGTTCTTAGATATTTTATCTCAGTTTCATATCTGTTGTAGTCTTTTTATTTAGTCTTTAGTCTTGTTACCATATTCTTAATCTAGGTTTCAACTTGTATGATATCTTCATATTCTCTAGATGTGTTGCACAAGCTTTCTTCAAATAATTTAATAATTCCTCATAGTCCTGAGCTAATTACTTTAGTTTTTTATTCTTTCTCTTCATAATATTTAGCTCCTCTAGGGCACCTACCATCTCTACTTCAAGATCTACTTTATTATCTTCACTATCATAGTATTTATATTCATCTAATTTTGCATCAATCATGATACCTTTCCCATTTTAACAACCCTCATTTTATAATTTTATTCCTATGAATAAATTTTCATTATTATCATATTTAGATTCATTTATGTCATCTTCATTGTCAGATGTGTCTGAATCACTCACATTAGATTAATTATATTATTTGGTGTAGAAGTTCTTATTCTTGAATAACCTCTTATCTTATTCATAATTTATAAAACTCTTCTTTCTCTTTTCAAACCTATAGGATTTCTTGTCTATATCATCACCCTCAGTCTTTTGCTTATGAGGACACTTGTTTACAAAATGTCTATTTTATCCATAGTTAAAATATTTGAATGGTAATTTACCTTTGTACTTGCCTAAACCTATTCTTATATTTATAGAAAATATATAAATGAATTCATCATCATCGATGTCTAAACATACCTCATATTTTCCTTCTTAGCCTTTGACTTCTTTTCAACCTTGAAAGTAGCTTCCTTCTTGAGAGGTTTTCTTATTGGCCAGTTTGGCCTACATACCAAAATCTATCTAATCCACACTAAGAAGTTTAATAGGGTCTTAGTCAAAGATTTATCCAATTTCAAAAGGAGAATATGGATTTTAAGAGGATATCACACAAAATTTACAATTTTTTTAAAACACTTTAAGTAAGCTCAAAGTGCAATTTGTTGATCTTTGGAAGCAAGTCTTGAAATAGGTCTAGATTTTCAAAAGAAGAAATCCAAAAATTCCTCATGGTGTTTTTAGAATTCATGGATATAAATTAGGTTTCACAAGTCTTAGAAACTCATTTTGAGCCTTGAATGTTCTTGCATAAGTCCAAAAGAACCAAACCATCATGTAGAAATAGATTGATCATCTTGATTATGTATTTAATAAGTTTTCTTAGGAAGCCTCCCAAGCATAAAATATTACATGGACATGAATTTATTCATTCCAAGATCATACTCTAAAAATTTCATGTCTTGATGAGTTTGTTATCTCAAAATATAAAGCTTCAAAGTTAGACTTGTAGAATGAAAAAGGCACATGGATGTCAAGTTTAAGTTTTGTGAAATAGCCATTGGATTTAAAATATCCCAAGGTCTAACATGAGAGTGACAAGTGTAAAAATATTATAATATAAGGTCAATATCTAATGGTTATCATTAATCTAATATATTATAGTGGGTCTCAAGATCTAATGGTGTGTATTCAATAGTACAAAGCAGATCAATGGTGAGCATCAAGTCAAAAGGTTAGAGTAAGTGAGAAGATAATAAGTGGAAAGATATTAGGTGTCCTAAAAAATATCTAATGATGTGTGGAAACTAACAAGAACATTTGGTCTAGGTAGATCAATGGTGAGCATACAATCATAAAAATAAGATCGATAATGAATAGTGAATCAAAAGGTCAATGGATCTTAATAGCAAATGGGAAGGAAACAAGTGTCATAACTGTGATAACTATCAGATAGATTAATAGTAATAATTAATTCATACTAATAAATATATATGGTGTACATGAGGTCAAGGAGTCAAAGGACTGATAATAGGAGCTTATGAAATAAATAAAGAGCTACTAGTTGGTATAATATGAGAAGCTCATATCAAGATCGATGATTGAAATTAAAATTCAAAGCTAATTCAATCAAGGTTTAACTAGAGACAATATTTCAAAAGGATGCCTCTTAGGTAGACACATTAGTTTTAATGGATTTTTTACCAAATTTAGTAGCATGATTGAGACCCCTTTGCTCCATTCTTGCATGCCAAATATGAACCAATAGGGAGCCAGTAGAGAGTAATCAATACTACCAAGATTAATATTGATTGTTTAAGTTGTTGTAACTACATTGATATCATCAAAAGATTATTAATGATTTGATCCCACCATTTTAACTATAACAATCATCAATGTAGACCAAAAATAGATTGAAATGATTGATATAATTGTTATGGCCATTTTTTAGAAGTAGTCTTAACATGATGATCCTTTCTAATTAAATCAATGTCGAAAGATAAAAAATCTTGATCGTAATGAACCCTTATCCATTATTATAGGCATCCTTCCATATATCTCTCATCCCATTTTAATATATATATATATATATATATGTAGGTATATATATGTAGGCTTCTAAGCCTTGAAGAGGATCCCTCTTTTTGGCATGATTAAACTCTACCAAGATTTATACTATAACACCTATTTGATGCAATAAAGACTAAATTCCTCTATTTGTAAGTTGAATTAAAGTGTGCCTCATGAATTCATTTATGTGTTCAAGTGAATATATACTTTCCTTTCCTATATCCTAGTTTTTTCACCTTTATATAGTGTTTTTCTAGTTCTCATAGGTCATTCTAAGTGTATACATAGTCTATTGGTTAGTATGAAAGTGGAAAATTGCCCTTCCATGTTAGGTTGATAGCTAATCCATGCCTTTGCATGAAATACATATGTGTAATTGATCAAAGATTGAATTAAGTGATCTTATATAGTCTATAATGTGTCTTATAGTGTGTCTTATGCAATTAGAAAGATCAAAACATTTATTGCATCACTTAATTTTTACATGATTTGATGAACTATTTTCAATCTCTCTCCCTTTTCTAAGCAAGAGTTAGTATTAGGTATAGTTTAGGTGATAAATCCAAAATAAATTTGGCCTTCTCTAAATTTATAACCCAATATTAAGTGACCGATATCCTAAGGTCATTCCCATGTTGGACTAGGTTTGAGGGAGAGGACTTGAACAAACCCTTTGCTTAACTAGGGTGTAATCTAGGTATACAACAATTCTTTCACACCTAGTGGGATCCATTCTCCTTAGGATAAATAAAATTTGGAGATAAGGAGAATCACTTATATCATAAAAATACATCCATCATCACCAAGAGATAAGTATCTTTTAATTTATAGAGTTCATAACACCATCTAGACAACATTCTCATTCCAAAAGTTACTGCAAGGTCAAATAGTAAAGGTATTCCCATTGAATTCATTGAGTTACCTTATATTTCATATAAGAGAAATATTTAATAGGATAAGACCTTATCCCCAAAATCAATATTCATCCCCTGGTCATCTTATTATTTTAAGAAGTGTAACTCCCCCTATTCAAAGGGCCATCAAAAATTAATATTTATTCCATTTAATAGATGTAGTCCATTGAAATTATCCTAGTGTGATGGCATTATTTTGTCTACCCTTAAGATTTTCCCATTATTTTCTAGATAACATCAAATAAATGATATTGAGCACATCTAGGATGTTACCAACCTTTGTTCCATTCATAATGTTATTGAAGATAATGTGGTTGTTAGGTTACTTGTTGTTTCCTTCAAAGGAAAAGAATTGGAGTGGTATATAAATATTTCTTTTAATTCCATTTCTACCTGGGATGAGTTAGGTGTAGCCTTAATCAGGTAGTTTGAAGATAAATCTGATTGCCTATCATTAATTAAGTAATTAGCTACCATTCAGAGAGATCCCCATGAGTTCATGTCTAATTTTAACCTCAGATTCTAAAAGATATGGACAAATATTCTTGAAATGATTATACCATATCCTTCTTATACTATTTAAAATCCCTTAATTATGGTATCAGTGTGATGACATAGTTGATGGGTGGTAATACCTTTCCAGATGCTTATGAGGTTGTAATAAGAGCAAAAAATAGTTTGATACAAGTTGACAAACTATCTCATAGGTATCCAAAGACTATATTCCCAAAGTTTAAATCTATTCCACCCCATCAAGTTCTTAAGTTACCATTATTATCCCCTATTCCACCTCCTAAAGCCCAATTTATAGCCTCTTCTAGTCAAGTTAGTGAGATTGGAAAATTGAAAAGTTAGTTACATTATTTTGGGAATGAAATAGTTTAAATCAAAATACACCAATACTAGGTAAGGCCTTACAAACAATATAATTAGACCTCCTATCAATATTTCAAAGATCAAAATCCTCCCTACCAAGGATTTAAGGAAAATAAACCACCCTACCAAGTATAAAGAGCCATAGTTCTAGCTAAACCATATGCAACTATTGATTTTAATATACCAAAAAGTTTAAAATCCATTATTCCCACACCACCTCAAAAAAATTTGATGCATGATTAAAGTTGTAATCCATCCAATCCCAATGATGATTAGGGCCAAGCCTTGGTATCATAGAAGATTATTATGTCGCAAATGACACCCAAAGAGTTTTCTCTTTAAGGAGGTTAGTATCTGGAGATAAATTTGGTACCCCAAAGAGAGGATCAAAAATTTCAAGGGAAAATTTATGCCATTAATGTAAATTGGCAAATAGATGATTATTCTAATTTTAATCATAGTGGTGAGGATAGTAGTTTAAGTGGTCAAGTTATAACTATAACTAGAAATAAAAGAAAATCCATTGATGAGGCTCAAGATATTACTAATGCTTCAATTACTCCTAATATTGGTTCCAAAAGTATCAAAGACCAACTTTATTCCACTAAAATGTAGAAAAACTAGAGTGTAGAGGTTGCTAAGGTCCCTCAAATACATCTAGTCTTTGAATAACCAGTGGTTAAAAAGATGTAGTTAAAGTTTAGTGGAGCCTCATTCATCATAATAGATTAGATGAATAAATTCACTTTAAAAATTATCACGTTGGATTCCCTTACTATTATAGGACAAAAATACATGCTCATCCAAGATTTTTTAGCTTTCAAGGTGTCTTTAGAACTAGTTAAGAAACAAAGAGTTGTCCTAACTAGTTCACATTAGCCAATGAAGCATCAAGTACAATAGGTACACAAAATGGAAAAGGGAGATAAAAATGAGGTAAATTCAAGTAAAAATCCTCCCTTATACCTCTCTTTGATATTTGGTTACTATTTAGTTCATAATTACATGGTGGATAGTGGAGCCAATAGCATTCTCATGCCTAAGCAAATTATAGACAATCTTAGTCTTATCTATGAACCAAATATTAAAGGAGTATTGAAACTAGATGGGTCACCAAAAAAAATAGTAGGAATAATCAAATATATGAAGTTTACACTACATGTTTATCCTAATATTACCGTTCAGTAGGATGTAGTGGTGGTGGACTTGCCTCCCTATTTTTCCATGTGTCTATCAAGGGACTTTACCTCAAATATTGAAGGATATTTATTATTTGAATAGAAAAAATTTATGTTTATAACTAGGTATTACACTAAGGTAACCATAAATTCTAAACCTATTACATGGTTCCATTTGGAACCATATATGCCAAGTGTTGTGAACACCAATTGCCTCATCTCAGATTAGGTGATAGATTATAATACTGAGGAAACTAAATAACCTTTAGATGGGATTATAGATTTTTTCCTTTATGAGTGGGACTCTAACTCACATTAATATGATCCTTATAATATAATTAAAGAATAATTTCTTGGTGTTTATTGGTTGCATGAAAAAGATGCACTAATTCTAGCCTTGATGAAGGATGATGAGTCTACTGATGGTCTTTAGCAACTATACTTTGATAGATCAATTACTAATCATGGTACTATGGATAGATTGATGTTTATTTATACACTAAACAAAGTTATTTCTCATATATTAAGTTTCAATTTGGTGATTCAAATAATACTATTGAATATGAGGCACTAGTTCATGGTTTATAATGGGTTAGAAAGATGAAAGTCAACACCTTACAAATCTTTGGTGATAGTGAAATTAAAGTTCACTAAGTGAGAGGTCTTAGTATATGAAAAAACCCATTGCTTAAATACTATAAGCATAGGTTATGGGATTTACTTTAAGGGTTTCATGCCTTCAACATTCAAGTAATACCAAGAGATGAGAATTAACATGCAGACATGTTGGCTACCATTAGGGCATAATTTAGTATCCCAACTGATGTAAGAAGTGAAAAGGTCTAGTCACACATTAAAGTGATTATAATTCCTTCTATCTTAGATAACAATGATAATTGGTAAGTGTTTGAGGATGATAATTATATTGTCAAATTATTGCAAGAGGAAACTAATTTTTCCTCAAGAAATTAGTCAAAAGACTTGAAATAATATGGTTATTAGATTGTGCAACTAAAAAAAATAAGTTTCCCAAAGGATTTGTCACACTTGAAAACATATTCAATGGTGATGATGTGCTGAGGAAATAAAATTCATATTTGTCAACAAAGGAAGAACACTATGCCAATGTAGAAGTTTCACCTAATAAGAACCTAAAGTTGTGTAAAGTATGCACTTATTCAAAAAAGGAAGCTTTCATTAAGTTATGTGAAATTTTTTATGAAATATTTTCATGGAACTATAATAATCTCATGGGATTTGACCCAAGTCTAGCTCAACACAACATTGAGATAGAAGATGAAACTAAGATAGTAAGACAAATATAAAGGCCTATTAATCCTAAACTTGAACCTTCGATGAGAGTTGAGCTTCATCATAAGCTCATTGAGTCAACTATTATATTTTTTCCAATTAAACACTCAACTTGGGTGGCAAACCTTGTCTTGGTATGGAAAATGAATGGTGAAATTATATTGTGTGTTGAATTATGTGACCTGAATAAGGCTTCTTTTAAAGACCAATATCCATTACCATATATGAAATATATTTTACAATTGGTTTTAGGTTTATAAAATTTCTCCTTGTTGGATGGCTATAGTGGCTACAACTAGATTTTGGTTAAGGAAGAAGACCAATTCAAGACAGCCTTCACCTCAAAATGGGGGACATTTACATATAAAAATATTCCCTATGGTTTATCCAATGCATATGGATATGGATATGTAATTACATGGCCTTATTAACAAGTATGTGCTGGTCTATTTGGATTATATAACAATGTTTTCAAAGAATGCAAGTGAGAACATGGTTCACCTTGATCAAGTGTTTGAAAGATGTAGACAATTTGGGTATCCCTAAATCCCAAAAAGTGTGTCTTCTCAATTTATGAGGGTAAGATCCTTGGACATATAGTTTAAAAGCATGGTTTAAGCATATATCTTGAGAGAATATCTTTAATTCTTTCACTTTCCTTGCCCAAACATAAAATATATTTACAAAGTTTCTTAGGGGAGATCAATTTTATCAAAATATAAATCTCAATTTTTTATACTTTAGCTAAGCCACTTATAGCCATGGTAAAGAAAAATCAAAGCTTCAGTTGGACTAAGTTATGAGTAAGGAGTTTTAAGGAAATCAAGAAAGCCATGGCTAGTGCCCCTATGCTCATGAACCCATATTTCTAAAAGCACTTCATTATATACACCTATGCTAACATTGACACCATTTTAGGCATTATTATGTAGCAGAACCATGAGGCCTTAGAGAATCCAATAGCCTTCTTTATTCAAGGCTTGGAATAATATGGAACAAGGTACCCTTTTGTTAAAAAGCATGTATTTTTTTATTAGGTCTCTCAAGAAGTTCAGATACTTGTTGTCTAATAATAAGATACCCCTAATGGTTGCACATCCAAGTTTCAAATAATTTATCTTAAACAAGGATATAAATGAGAAAAGTGTTGGTTGGATAACAAAATTAATGGAGTATGATGTGTAGATAAAGGTCATAAATATGGTTAGAGGAAAAGGACTTTGTGAACATATAGCCTAAGACTTACAAGAAGCCAATGAGGTGGTTATGGTGTTAATTAATGAAGGATTTGTAGTTGATCATACATCACCTTCTAGCTAGTATCATGATTTGGTAATATGTCTCCAAGATGGTATTTATCCCTCTCACCTAACCCCTTCAAAAATAAGATATTTTAGATTGCAATCTATTCCATTTCTTCTTGTTGATGGTGTTTTGTTCAAGAAAGATATAAATGGCATGTTGTTAAGATGCATTAAACAACATAAAGAGGAAAGGCTACTTAAAGAGTTATATGATGGACATGGTAGAGGGAATTATTTTTCAAGGACCACAACCCACAAGATCATGAGAGGTGGGTATTATTGGCCAAGATTATTTGGTGATTATCATGCATGGGTTAGGAAATGCAGACAATGTGTTATGTTTGTTGAAAAGGTGAAACTTACAACCTTACCTCTCCAACCCATTGCAGTGGATCATCCCTTTGTCTTTATGGGGATTGGATTTTATTAGCCTCATTAATCCTCCTTCAAGATCAGCTTATAAATAGATACTAACTACCATAGATTACTTCACTATATGGATAAAAGCAATGACATTGAAGGACGAAAATGAAACCAATGTTCTATATTTTTATAAATGTCTACTTACTAGGTTTGGGTCCTCTTCAACTATTATTTTTGATAATTTTATGTCCTTTGTGGGGTCTATAATCATACAATGGGTATATTAACATGGGGTTTATCTCATCTCTTCATCAAACTAATATCCCTAAGGAAATGGTCTTGCTAAGTCCACTAATAAGAACCTATTGAAGATTATAAGAAGAATAATTGAAGATAATCAAAGGTCATGGAATTTGAAATTGAATTCAGCTCTATGAATTGATAGGATCACCTTCAAAAGGTTAATATCCAACTCTTCCTACAAGTTGGTTTATGGTAAAGAAGAATGCCTATTTCTCTTGAATTTACTACCCTATAACTGATGCATCAAATTGAGTTATTGGAGAATAAACCTATGAAGATTAGATATGTTTAGTTTACAGAGTTGGAAAAGATAATATATTAGTCCATGCTAGTCATGGAATTCCATCAAGCAAAATTGAATAGAGCTTTTGACAAAGGAACTTCTTCATGAAGTTTTAAAGAAGGAAATTTGGTCCTCAAGTGGGATGAGGATAGAGCTAAGATAGGAAGGCATACAAAGTTTAACTATATTTGGAGTGGTCCATACACAATCTCCATCTGCAAGTCCTATAATGCCTTCCAACTTGCAATGATGGATGGTAAGGAGCTTCCTATCCTAGTCAATGGGATACATCTAAAATATTGATATTAAGGAAGCCAAATCCCTTGTACATAGTTATTTTGTTTTACTTTCCTTCAAGTGTCATCTTAGCACAATAGTCATCTACTTTTGATTTGTTTATTAAGCTTCCCCATTTTCTTTGCTTCCTTCCCTATTTTTTTGGAATTCATTGTCTTTTCAAGTAAATAGGTTCATTGCATTCATAGAGAAAATTGGTCATTATTGGTGGATCCAAGAGTCATGTAGATGGTTTGATTTATCAAGCATAGAAGTAATGCTACCCAGCTGAGTCTCTAAATATGTTATCTAATTTGGCTTACATATCAAAATCTATCTAATCTAGACTAAGAAGTTGAATATGGTCCTAGTTAAAGAGTGATCTAATGTCACAAGGAGCATATGGACTTTAAGAGGAGATCACACAACATTTAAAAAGCTTTTGAAACACTTTAAGCAAGCTTAAAGTACAATTTGTTGATCTTTAGAAGCAAGTCTTGAAATAAGTTTAGAGTTGAAAGGGAAGAAATCTAATAAGTTCTCATGGTGTTTCAAGCATTCATAGACATAAATCAGGTTTCACAAATCTCAAAAACTCATTTTGAGCCTTGAATGTTCTTGCACAAGTCCAAAATAACTAGACCATCATGAGAATGTTATGTAGAAATGGATTGGTCATCTTGATTGTGTATTTAATAATTTGCTTAGGAAGCCTCCCAAGCACAAAATATTGCATAGACATGAATTTCTTAGTGACAAGATCATCATCTACAAATTTTATGTCTTGATGAGTTTGTTATCTCAATATATAAATCTTTAAAATTAGACTTACAGAATGAAATAAGTGCATAGACATCAAGTTTAAGCTTTATGAAATGACCATTAGAATTCAAATATCCCAATGTTTAATGTGAAAGTGATAAGTGTCCAAATATTGAGAGTTAAGGTCAAGATATAATAGTGAGCATTGATTTGATAGATATCAATGGGTCCCAAGATCTAATGGCACATATTTTATCATGCAAAGTAGATAAATAACGAGCATCAAGTCAAAAGGTCAGCATAAGTGAGAATCTAAAAAGTGGTAAAATGTCAGGTGTCATGATAGACATCCAACGGTGTATGGTGACTGATAGGTTTAGTGGGGCTAGGTAGATCAATGGTGAGCATGTAATTATACAATGCAAATCAATGGTAAAAAGTGAATTAAAAGGTCAATGGATCTTAAGATTAAATGGGAAGGTGACAAGTTTCAAAATTGTGATAATTATTAGATAGATCAATGGTATACATTAATTCATACCAAGAAAGATCTATGGTGTATATGAGGTCAAGGAGTTAAAGAATTGATAGCAAGATCCTATATAATAAATAAAAAACTGTTAGTTGGCACAATATGAAAATCTCATATCAAGATCAACAATCAAAATTAAAATTTGAAGCCAATTCAGTTGAGGTCAAACTAGAGCCAATATTGAAAAGGGATGCCATTGAGTTAGGCACATTAGTATTGATAGATTTATTGCCAAGTCTAGTGTCATGATTATGACCCCTTTCTTCCATTCTTGCATGCCAAAGATGAACCAATAGAGAGCTAGTAGAGAGCAATCGACGCTACCAAGATCAAAAAATATTGTTTAAGCTATTGTGATTACATCAACACTAGAAGAATACTGTTAGCAATTTGATCCCATTATTGTAACTATAAGGAGCAGCAATGCATACCAATAATAGATTTAAAGGGATTGATGTGGTTGTTATGACCAATTTCTTGAAGTAGTCTTAACATGATGATCCTTACTAACTAAATCAATGCTAGAGGATCAAAAATATTGATCATAATGATCCCTTCTCCATTGTTCCAAGCATCCTTCACTATCTCTCTCATCCCATTCTTCTATATATATAGGATTCTAAGCCTTGAAGAGGATATCACTTTTTTGCATGACTAGACTCTGCCAATATTTATATTGTAACACCTATTTGATGTAATAAATATTGAATTCTTCCATTTAAAAATTGAATTTAAGTGTGTCTCATGAATTCATTAATTTGGTAAAGTGAACATCTACTTTCCTTTCCTATATCTAAGTCTTCTCACCTTTATATAGTGTTTTGGTAGTTCTCATAGGTCATTATAAGTGCATACATAGTCTATTGGTTAGTGTGGAAGTGGACAATTTCCCTCACATCCTAGGTTGATAGCTAATCCACGCATTTGCATGAAATACTTATTTGAAACTGATCAAAGATTGAATGAAGTGATCTTATATAGTCTATAACATGTCTTATAGTGTGTCTTGTGCAATTAGAAGGATCAAAACATTCGGTGCATTATCTCATTTTTACATTCTTTTATGACTTATTGTCAATATCTCTCCCTTTTAAAAGAAAGAGTTAGTATTAGGTCTAGTTTAGTTGATAAATCTAAAAGGAATCCAGCGTTCTCTAGAGTTTTGACCCAAGATTAGGTGACCCATAGCCTAGGGTCATTTCCATGTTGGACTAATTTTGATCAAGAGGACCTAAACAATCCCTCTACTCAACTAGGGTGTAATCTAGGTCTACAACACTTCCTTAATTTTATCTAATCTCATAGGCATTCAAGATTCCTTGAAGCGCATCCATCTCTAGCTTATCCAAATGCTACATATAGTTTACTATAGACACTTTAGAATCAAACCTTAGTAATCTTAATACCTTTTGAAAAATAGTATACTCTTTAACTTCTTCTCCTAATCCTCTAATTATGTTGAAAACTTCATCAAATCTTAATAGATAGGATGTAATGGATTCATCTCATTCATCCTTAGGCTTTCAAACTATATTTTATGGGTCTTCAATTTGTCCATCTTCACTTTTGTGTCTCCTTTATAGATGGTTTTCAATTTATCCCATATATATTTGGCTGAAACATAATGCATTACCTTTACTATATCTACCTTTGATAGACCACATAGAATGTCATTAATTTCCTTAGATTTATTGTCACTAGCTTTATTACCTATTACATCTATTGGTGGACTTAGATGTGCAATATAACCATCCATAATTGATTACCAAATATCATGTCCTTTTGACATCATAAATATATTCATTATCATATTCTAGAAGGCATAGATAGATCCATTAAATAATGGAGATTTAATTATATAGAAACCTCCTTAATCTTTCTGACTAGTAATCCTTGCTTCTTAGGATCTCCTTTAAGTTATAAATCCTATTCCAAAGGACTTACTCTGATACCAATTCTTGAAAACAAGATGACTAAGAAGTGGGTGAATCAATCTTCAAAACTTTTCATTCAATTCCACTTAACTATGTATGAACCATCTTAAAATGCATTTACATTTCAAAAATTATAAATAATAAAACATAAGATCATGAAACACCTGAACATAGCATATACATGGGAAACCCTCTTGGGGAATAAAACCCATTAATGAAGCAAATAGACTATAGTCATATGATAAAAACATCAATCTTCATTTGAGCACCCACTCAACTTGGAGAACCAATACTAATCTTTAAATCATCAACTTTATAGTCTTTATCTAAGCACCAACTCATCAAGGAGCACCAAACCCTAATTTATCAAGCACCCACTTGGCTTTAGCAAAATCTAACTTGCAAGGAGGATCTAACCTCTATATGACTAAGAACCAACTTAGACACTTAATTGAATAATCACCTTTAGATATCTTTTTTTATTATATAACATATGATGATCTACTCTTTTATCTCTTCACTCTCTTCAACCCTCTCAAATTGATCCTTGGCCTTCTTCTCTCAATTAGCCCTCTTCATGGCATGGTTAGGTCTTATAACCTTGATTCTATTTTGCATGGCTTCTATTATATATTCATAATATTTTTTCTAGTCCACATGACCTCATTTTACTCATAAATTATTTACGCATTTGCTTATCCTATTCTACTCTCTCTCTTAGCACACTCTTAGCATCCACTCTTCATTTCCTCTAAACATTCTAAAAATAGGCATAATTACCTTGATTTTATACAAGTCATTTGATCATATCCTTCTAGGTTAGATATACATTAAAATCACTTAGGTCAACCATGATTAGTTTAAATCATATTATAATAACATTCCTTAGTCATGATCAATCACTACAATAGGTAAGCAGAACATCAATTAGCCCTTACTCCTCTTTTAGGCTTATGGAGACCTAATAGGCCTTCTCAACAACATGCTACCCTTTGATATTTCTTTAAATATTATAAAAACACCTTAAATGTTATTAAAAATTCATACACCACTCTAATATCCCTTATCCAACTTTGTTTTAGGTCTACAACACCTTTTATGTCTAAGAACCACTTGAACCCTTCTTGAAAGCACTATTTATAAAAGGCTTGTGCACATATAGAAACTCTATCTTGAACAACTAAGACATATACTAAATTTTTCCAAAAAACCATGGAAAAAAATATATATTTAGAATATTATTGACCTTAGGTTCATAATCAACTTCATCTGATGCTTGAACTTAGGATAAACAAGCTCAAATACACCTCTATAAGATGTTCACTTAGAACTTCCAACTAACTCCAAAACACAGTCAAAAAAATATGAACATCTAATATATGATTGAATATATTTAATATATTTAAATTTAAGTATAAGATATGATAAAATACTTATAGAAACCTTAATCAATTATATCATGATATCTAATGAGAATTATTGGTCTTAAAAACTAATCTTCTAACCTTCTCTTTCACAGACTCTACTCATTTAGATAAACCATTTTGGATTCAATTTTTCAACTAATTACACCAACTTCCAAACTTATTAAAATCATGGATAGGTAATTTAATATGTAAACAATATCATCATGCATTTCAATGCATCACTCCTTCATAGAAACTCATCAAGAAACATATTCTTACTACTATCTAATTTCTTCATTGTTTGTACCACTAGGTATATTCAGTGACTGACCAAATTTGACCATTAAATTAACATAAATAATATATGAAAACTATCCATAAGTCTTCATGAAAAAAAACTAAAAGTCTCACACTTTGATCTTCATCTATTTAATAACTTTGACTTGGTCAACACTGTCTGCTACAAAAAATCTTCAAATGATAAGCACTTATGTGTATGGTCTTCTCACTCACCTAAGAAACCAATCACACTTGGATTTATTTGGGAGAGTTTAATTCAACCTCCAATAACTTTTTTATCATATCAAATCATTCTTATCTCTTTTGAACAATATATTCAACATTGGGTCACATTTAGGGTTTTATAAGGGTTTAGACTAACTTTAAGTCTTATCAATCATTCATAAAACTTAGCTCCTCTTTCCAAAAACCAATGCTTGTAAATTTGAGTTAGAACCCTTCCTCATCTATCATGAAAATCTTAGGATCTCATGTAGATATTTCACATGCCAATGAGAACTAAGAAAACCTTCTAGGATAGACAACTCTTCATTTTATGCACTTGAAAAACCTTGAAATACTTTTTAAGTATTTTCTTTATGAACAAAGTCCTGAAACTTTATGCACATACTTAAAAAAAATGAATCACCTCTTTCAATTTTCATCAGTTCACCCATGTTAGGTAAACTAATCCTATTACCTTATCTAGACACCATCTTTCTTCTTGCTTTATAAGCCTTAACCTACAAATCTTATTAAGCCTTGAATCTAACCTTCTAGACACTCTGTAGACTCTACCTTGTAACTCACCTATGTTCCAATGCCTCTTATGTATGCTTAATCAACATAATATATGAATTATTATTCATATCTTTAACATAACTTTTTTGGAGCTACTTATAGATCTTCAGAGCTTAATTGTAGCATATTTGAAGCTGCATACATAGATCTTTGGAGCACACAGATATTTGAAGTTGCCCTTATACTAATATTCAAGGTCTTCGTACTTTATATATAACCTCAAAAAATCTATCTCATTCTCAAAAATTGTCAAGTTTTCTTTGTAATATTCTCTTCAAAGTATTTTCATCTTCATAACTCATTCAGGGCATCTTCAGATTTGCTTACACAAAACTTTGGAGCACACTGCTTCTTCTTCAAATCTCACTCATTTATCTTGCCACCTATGAATATTATCTCATAAGGTTTATAAAAAGCATTAAAATATGATTTAAATTTTATATAAATAATTTTACTAATTCATGTTACTTCTCAATGATCAGAACATTTACAAATAGTATTCTTTCATCATAGCTGCACCATTCATTATGCTAGAAACAAAACTCCTTCACATAGATACTTCAAGGCTTACTTAACCAAGGATTTTCACTAGTACATTTGATATCAAATTTATTAAATTGACATCAATAAAATAACCATTCAGCTCTGTTAATACCTTTAACATCAATGACAACATTAAATATCAAAGCTTAACTCTCAAAGACAATGCATAATAATCTCTCCCTTAATCAATGATAATGTTCAATAGTGATGTGGCACCTTCCTATTTAATTAGGATTTATTAGGATTTGAAATATATAAAATATATAAGGGAATACCCATTTTAACACTTGGTGATGTGACACCTTCTAATTCAATTGGGCTCTCCCAAGCTCTAACATCTTTGACAAGTCTAGGGACTAGCTACTCTGACACTCAGCAAAATGGTTCCTTCTCATTTAATCAGGCTCTCTTAGGATTTGAAATCACTAACAAGTTTATGGGACTATCTATATGGACACTTAATAATGTGTAACCTTCTTATTTTATCAAGATCTGACATATTTGATAGGTCTGAGGATTGGCCATTTTGACATTTAGTGATTTGTCACTTTCTCATTAAGTTGGGCTCTCCCAAGCTTTGACATCTTTGATAGGTTTGGGGACTAGCCATTATAACATTCAATGATGTATCACCTTCCCATTCATCTAGGATTTCATGGGTTTAAACATCTCTATCAGATCTAGGAACTAGCCATTCTGATATGTAATGACATGGTACCTTCTAAATTGGTTAGGCTCTCTTGGGCTCTAATATCTCTCATAGGTCTGAGGATAGGCCATCTTAACACTCAGTGATTTGGTGCCTTCTCATTCAGTCAAGCTCTCTCATGATCTATGAAATTCACAAAAAATACTAAGAAATAAATGAAAATGACCACATTACATAGTTTTTATTCATTAAAATTATGATTTGTTGCAAACGGTGATAGATCTACTGATCTGGGAAAGGAATGAGACTCCTAGAGATTTTGGTAGAAGCTAACCTACATCATTAGTGTCATGATTCATAAAAGAAAAAATAATACTTAGTCATAAAAATAAAAGAGGTTTGTTTTTTCTCAAGTGTTGGAGAGTTGTCAATGATGTCTCCAAGGTGGCTAACGATGTTGGTGAGGTGTCATGTATGTTAGAATGACAATGACAAAGTATGCTTCAGTGTTTTTGCATGATTCTTCAGTATGTTCTTGGATAGGTAAGTTGATGGATGTTATTGATGGAGTTCTCATGTTACAAAGACCATATGGGGTGTTATGAGTGCTTGGAGTACTTGTGTAAGTGAAAGGAATTCATTAAAGCAATCATATGAATGTCTAGGTTCTCCTAGTCATCTTGGTAAATTAGGCTAAGTGAACATATTGATAATGTCAGCATCCAAATGTATGTTAATATCATAAGGATATGGTCACATGGGTCTAATAAATTTTGTTATAAGATATTATGGTCCAATTTTTAGGTCATGATATGGTGTGTAGAAAAATTTATGGTAGTGTAAAGTTGGTCTCCTAAGAAGATTTCACTAACTTATATACTTAGCCAAATTTAAAATATCAAGTGACCATTATACAAGGCTTCCAAGTGTTGAAACCTTTCTCGATTATAACATGGATTAATGACATGAGGTTGATTTCCTAAAGTCAATAAATCAAAGATCTATAATGTACGTTCAATCAAGTAGATGGAGATCTAATGACGAGCATGAGGTTAATAAGTCAAAGGATCCTAAGATTGAATGTGATGGTGACATGTGTCATAAACATGGTGAATTATTAATATGTCAATGTCCCAAATTTGATCATATTTTTATTATATCAATGGCATTCATTTGATCATGTAAATCAAAGATCAATAGTGCATGTTCAACCATGTTGATGGAGATCGATGATGCAAATTGAGTCAATAAGTCAATAGGCCCAAATTACATGAAAGGATACCAAGTGGCATAATAATGTTAATTAAATGGATAATAAAATCATGGTACATATAAGGCACATTGGGATACAAAGTGACATAAAAGTGTTCACTGAATGGAGACTAATAGCATGGTACACATATGGCATGTGGGGCTGCCAAGTATCATAATCTCAGAAGCCCAGATCGAAGATTAATGATAAGCACAAAGTCAAGGCTAGGAAACTCTCAAGGAAATAAATAGAGTTAATTTGATCAAGTTTATAGGGTGAAAAATATTAATACATGTGTCCAAAGCTTTTGCATTAAAAAATGACTGTTGGAATTTGAATTTTCAAATTAACAAAGGAAAACCAATGTTGATTATTTTTCTTATATATTAAGCATATCAAAGAATTTGTTGATGGATTAAAAATGAAATTTTAAAATTACTCCAATGGGAATCCAAATAAATTGATTATAATGTTTGACTATCTGTACAATTTTAGTTATTGAGCTCTAAAGTTGATTATGGGTTTGACCTTCTTCTACAAGTGACTCAAGAAGGATGTTTATGTTTGTATTGATAGTATTTTGATGTTTCAAGGTGAATTAAATATTAGAGAGTGTTTTATACTCCATGAGTACCATATTTATATATTTTAAAGGTTTGACCAATCCATATTTAGTTTAAACAAATGCTTAGATGTTGATTATTTGTTCATTCATGGTGTTCTTGTGTACAAGACTAATGTTTGAGTAGATTGTGTGTATACAAAGGAGTGTAGTGATGGATGTAATCACTTTAAGGTATCTTATGGGTCATTTTGAGTGGAACTATGCATTTTTAAAGGGTCTTGTGTTCCTAATTTTCTTGGTGAAGTGATAAATGGGTGAATTGGTCTTCATAAGACCTATAAGGGCTACTAAGGCCTATTTGAAAGGTGTAGCTACTTAAGGGTGACCAATGGATGCTATGGTAGACCTATAATGGTGGTATTAAGATATCTATTAGAGTGATATAATAATTAAGGGTTAAGGCATGTCTAATGTCTGACCAAGAAGATGATATTCATGAAGTCTCTATAAAGAGTGAAATCAAATGTGATGGTTTCTAGAGTGGAGATGCGAAGGAAGAAAAGAGTGAGTGTGCCTAGTATATGGATTAAAGAATAGAGTAGGTTTAGGATTATGTGTATGACATGTAGATCATAGTTCTAATGTCATAACAATGTATTTTTAGGTTTTTAGAGTTGATAAGTGAAGTATAGAGAGTGTATAGTGTGAGTGAAGGAAAGGTGAAGATTATGTGAGATTGGTGGATGGATTGAGGATCAGAGGAGTCTAAGGTATGCATGTATGACCATTTTGTCATGTTTTTGATGGTTTGATAGAGTTATTTCAGGTTTTATGATTATGTTTGAATAAGTATAGAGTGATCCAAAAGGTGGTTTTGGATTCATTAAGAGGGTGTGAAGGCTAGAGAGAGAGTGTATGGTTAAAGAGAGATGATATTCATTGTACCTCCATCATATTGATAGGCAATAAAATATCATGAGATTTTCATTTTATAGGTGTTGTTTTGGGTACTCAACATCTAAGGAAAGAGTGCTTGTCCATCCTTAGGGGATATTGTTCTTTGTGAAGTGGATGCTTCACTAAAGTCTCATGTTTGTAAATAACTTGTAAGATAAGTAGTTCATGTGTTTGTAGGCTTGAGAGTGGATTTTATCCCCCATGAGGGTTTACCACATAATTCATGTGTTATGTGATTAATCTTACATTATTTTTTTGTTCATTGTTATGATTAATGTGTATGCTTCATGAATGTATGTGTTGAATGATTAAGGGTTTGAAGGGTTTGGAATTGAATTGGATTATCTTGAATCACTAATTTACCTACCCCTCTCAGTGACTATACCTGTAATAATTGGTATCAGAGTAGGTCCTTTAGTGAAGGATTGATAGCTTTAAGGTGGTCTAAGTTATAATATGGGTAGTCATCAAATGTAAGGAGGATTTTCCACTAAGTATTACTATTTGATGGGTCCAATTATATTTTTAGAGTGTGATGATAAAAACCTATATCATTTCACTATGGTTTTACATATGTCAATCTATTTTAGAAGGTTATTCCTCACCCCCTAATCCTCCAACTAGTACTATAGATAATAAATTGTGTGAGAATAATTATATGATAATGAATGCCATCACTTGTGGTCTTTCAAGTGTTGTAAATATTGTCATTGATGTCAAATATCTAGCATTATTGGTGATATAGGCCCCATTGCATTAAATGATGTTTTTAATATTCATATCTTGTATAATGTGTGTTAATATTTATTTAATATTAATGAATATATTTTTGGTTACATATAAGCTAAAAGAGGGCCCATGGAGAAGTCAAAGAGTCACGAGGTAAAAGATGAAAGAGGAATGGGATGCATTTTCTCATGAAGAGTCATCTTGAGGAATTCTAAGAGTCACCATATGAAGACAAAAGAGGTATGGCAAATTTTTCCATGGAGGGACACTTTAAGGAATACGAAAAGTGACCAAGATAAAGACAAAAGAGGAAAGGATGCTTTTGATTATGAAGGGTCACCTTATGACTTTTCAAATGCAAGGATATGAAGGGTCATGCAAGTTTGGCACCATTTTCCATGAGGATTGAAGGGTCACAAAGGGTGAATTCCAAAGGACATTTGGAAAGCTATAAATAAAGGCTTGAGAAGTCATTTGTAATATGTAAGAGAGTGCATGGTTTGTATTTTTTTTGAAGAGAGAAAAGTAGGTGATACACTAGAGTTATATCATTTGTTGACTAATAAACATTGAGAGATAGTTGTGTTTTATACACAAGAGAGGTTGGTGCTAAAAAATAGTTGTTTTTTTAGTAATTATAAAAGGGGTTGGTGCTCTTACAAGTTGGTGATTACAAACTTTGTATTTTGAGTTGGTGCTCATTAATATACTTGAGATTGTTCTCCATGGTTTTTCCCACTTTGGGTTTTCACATAAAAAAAAGTCTCTCTCTCTCTCTCTCTCTCTCTCTCTCTCTCTCTCTCTCTCTCTCTCTCTCTCTCTCTCTCTCTCTCTCTCTCTCTCTCTCTCTCTCTCTCTCTCTCTCTCTCGTGGTGAAAATTATTATTTTAGTTTTATTGCATATCTTGAATGTATGATTGAATGGTTAAAATAAATAAATTCTATTAATTAAAAGATATATAATATACTGATTCACCCCCCCTCTCAGTATATTTTATGATTAACAATTTGTATCAGAGCAGGTTCCTTTTGAAAAAGTATTACAACTTGAAGGAAGATCAGGAAAGCATGATGGATGGATCACATGAAGGATTTTATAAAAATAAGGCACCTTTGTTTGATGGGATGAATTATGTTTTTTGGAGCATAAGGATGAAGACTTATTTGATGGCCCTTAGATGCAACATATAGCAAGCAATGGTCAAGGAATATGAAGAGCCATAGACACTTGTAACTACTCTGGCAAAAAAGAAGGCAAGTGAAAATAATGTTAAAGCTTTAAATGCTATTTTATGTGGTTTATGTGAATCATAATTTGTTAAAGTTATGCAATGTAAATCTACTCATGAAACTTGGTTAAGACTTGAGAATATTTACAAAGGTGATGGAAAGTTTCAACAAGCTAAGCTTTAGACTTTCAGAAGATAGTTTGAGAGTTTGAAGATGGAAGAAGAAAATATAGAAATTTATCTCTTATGGGTTGATCAAATAGTCAATCAGATTCAAGTTCTTGGAGAAAATTTAGAAGAATTGACTATAGTTAAAAAGGTTTTGATATCTCTACCATTGAGATATGATGCAAAAGTTTTAGCAATTGAAGAGATGAAGAACATAGCCAAGCTAAATATGGATGAGCTTCATGGTATTCTTATGACTTATGAGATGTGCACTAAATAAGATAAGCCTTCAAAGAGAGAAGCATTTTTCAAGACATCAAAGAAAGAGAAGGATAAAATTCAAGAACCAAGTGATAATTCTATAAATGATGAAGATGACAATGGAGCTCTATTCATTCACAAGTCAAAAAAGGGCACAGGTAAATATCAAGGAAAATTACCTTTTAAATGTTTTAATTGTTGAAAGATTGGATATTTTGTAGCTAAATGCCCAAATAAGGGTAATTATGATAATGAAAAAGGAAAGTCTACATACAATAAAAAATTCAAAGGCAAATTCAATAAGGAATTTGAGAAGAAGAGTTTGTATTCTAAAGATCCTAGCTCAATTGAAGATAGTGGAGTCAGTGACTCAAAAGAAGAGATTATATTCATGGCCAAACATGAAGATGCCTCCACAAGCAAAATTATAGATGATCAAGAAGAAGAACAAGATGAAGCTAAAGTGAATCTAGAAGGAGAACTCATTTGTGCCTTAGAAGAGTTAAAATCTCTTGAAAAGAAGAATCAAATATTAAAGCTCTAGATCAAGAAAAATGAAAAGGAGTCAAAGGAAATAATTGAAGATCTACAAACACACTTTGAAGAAGCCAAGAAGAATGAAGAAGATCTAACAGCATAATTGAAAATAGTAAGTAAATAATGTGAAAGGTATGTTATTGAAATTGATTTTTTAAAAGTAGATCTTGAGAAAACAAATAAAGCAATCAATGATAGAGCAGCCAATGATTCAAAATTTGAGAATAGCACTAATATGTTGAATAAGATATTAGAAAATCAAAGATCAATGTCAGATAAGACAAGTATTGGATTTGAAAAAGAGAAAGAGGAGATCACTACTTTTACAGACAAGGAAAAAGGAAAGAGCTATGTTGAAGCTCTTACAAAAGAAGAAATAAAAAGGGAACAAGTAAAGAATACAAAGGACATATCAAAAAAATAAGGCTAGAGGGAACAAAGCTACAAAAGGCAATCAGGTCAAAAATACACAAACATGTCCTATTTTTATGGTTAATATTTTTATTGTAATGGATATGGTCATAAGAAATTAGAATGTCAAAAAAGAGCTAACAGTTTTATAAATAAGGGAAGGAAAGTCATGCAGAGTCAAGAAAAAGCTACAACTCTTTTTCTCCTCTATCAAGCTTTAATGAAGAGGCCATAATATGTTACAAGTGAAAAAACTTTGGAAACATATCCCGATACTATAGAAGTGTGGTTGAGTCAGTCAAGAAAGACCAGAGTTCCAAGGCTCCATTCATTAAGAAGAAATTTTAGATAGGTTCATGGAAAAAGAAACAACCTAAAACATCTAGGTTGGTGCAGACTATTTTGCATGTAAGAAATGAAGAAAATCCATGGTTCATTGATAGTGGATGTTCAAGTCACATGATAAGAGACAAGAGAAAGTTCATAACCTTAAAGAAGATCAATGGTGGCATAGTGAAATTTAGAGATAATACTACTACTAAAATTGTTGGAAAATGTACACTAAGTTTGGATAATGATAGAACTAAAACTAAAAATGTGTTATAAGTAAAAGGTCTTAAGCATAACCTTTTGAGTGTAAGTTAAATTTGTGATCAGGGGCACACACTAAATTTTTATGTAGAAGGTTGTGAAATTAGAAAAAAATATTCAGATATGTTGGTTGCAGATGCTCAGAGAACAGGAAATAATTTGTATATGTTATCAGACATCAAAGGTCAAAAATGTTATTTGAGCCAAATTGAAGAAAGTTGGTTATGGCACAAAAGAATGGGGCACATAAATTTTGAAAATCTTGTCAACATTCACAACAAGTGAGAAGTCAAAAATATTCTAAATATTACAAAGCCATCTGACACACTTTGTGAACCTTGTCAGCATGAGAAGCAGGCTAGAAGGCATTCAAAACAAAAGAGTACTCGACTACTCAAATGCTAGAGCTTGTTCACACTGATCTGTGTGGACCTATGAGAACTCAAATTACTCAAGGTGAGAAATATTTCATGTTTATTATTGATTATTTTCCATGTATGACTTAGGTAATGTTTTTAAAGAAAAAATTAGAAGCTTTGAAATATTTCAAAGCATTCAAAGCATTAGTTGAGAATGAAACTAGTTTGAAGATTAAGTGTCTAAGATTAGATCAAGGAGGAGAATTCATGTCAAATCAATTTATTGAGTTTTTTGAATACCATGGAATAAAGAGACATTATTTAGTATGTATAACTCCACAATAAAATGGAGTAATTGAATGGAAAAAAAGAACAGTTTAGAAAATGGCAAGGACAATGCTAAATGAATCCAAGATAACAAATAAATATTAGAGAGAGGTAGTTTTTATAGTAGTTCATATTTTTAATAGATAATTATTGAGAGTCAATAGTGACAAGACTCTTTATGAGATATGGAAAGACAAACTAGCAATAGTTGATTATTTCAGAGTTTTTGATAACAAATGCTTCATAAAAAGAATCGATGAAAAACTTGGTAAGTTTGAATCCATAAAAAATGAAGGTATATTTCTTAGTTATTATTTCAAAAGTAAAGCTTATAAATTTTATAACAAAAGAACCAAGAAAATTGTTAAAAGTGCAAGTGTTAGAATAGAAGAAGATGGAACATAAAGAATCAGTGATCCAGTAGACATTCCTGAAATCATTGAAGAGGAAGGTTTTGAAGAATCAGATGAAGATGAGAAGAAGGAGAAAAAGGGCACCAAAACTCCATCCAAATATGTTTAGATAAATCATAATTAAAGTGACATCATCAAGGACATAAATGAAGGAATTCACACCAGAATAATGATGGTAAGTGAATCTGAGCAAGTTAATTTCTCTTTGTTATCCAAAAAGTAGCCCAAAACTTTTTTAGAAGCTATACATGATAAGAATTAGGTTAAGGCTATAGATGAAGAATTAAATCAGATAGAAAATAATGATACTTGGGAATTAGTTCTTAGACCAAAAGATCACAATGTGATAGGAACAAAATGGGTTTATATAAATAAGTTGAATGAAAATGGAGAAGTGACCAGAAATAAAGCAAGATTAGTATGTAAAGGATATGCTCAAATTGAGGGAATAGATTTTGAAGAAATTTTTGTACCAGTGGCAAGGTTAGAGGCTATTATAATGTTTCTTGAATATGCAGTGTTTAAAATTTTCAAAGTGTTTCAAATGGATGTCAAATATACCTTCCTGAATGAGAATTTAGAAGTCTACATTGAGCACCCTGAGGGATTTATTCTCTCAAATATTAGTAGATATGTATGAATATTGAAGAAAGCATTATATGGATTGAAACAAGCACCTAGAGCTTGGTATGCAAGACTTGATAAATACCTACAAGATCAAGGTTTTAAGAGAGGATTTTTTGATAGTAATCTCTACATCAAAACAGAAGGTGAGCATCAATTGATTGTTGTGGTATGTCTTGATGATATCATTTTTAGAGGAAATATTGAAAAGATGACAAAAGAATTTTCTAATAATAAGAAAAAATAATTTGAAATGTCTATGCTTTTAGAATTGTCATTTTTCTTAGGATTACAAATGTTTTAGTTAGATAAAGGAATTTTCATATCTTAAAGTAAATATGCCAAGGAAATGTTGAAGAAATTTGGTTTTGAGGATTGTGCACTAGTTGGCATACTAATGTGTATAGAAAATAAGGTGAGAAAGGATGAAGATTCACCTATTATATATCAATCTTTGTATCGATCTATGATTGGTAGTCTTTTATATTTGATAGCATTGAGGCTAGACATCATGCATGCAATAGGTATGGTTGTAAAATATCAGTCATCTCCAAAAGATAGTCATATTTAGTTGGTGAAGAGAATATTTAAATATATCAAGGGGACATTGGATTATGGAATATGGTATCCCACAAGTAAAGATTTCACTTTGGTTGCTTATACAGATTCAAATTAGGTAGGGTGCTTGGATGACAAAAAGAGTACAAGTGGAGGAGTTTTCTTCCTTGGTGATAGCTTAGTATCATGGCTAAGCAAGAAGCAAAATCTAGTATCACTTTCTACAACTGAATTAGAATATATTATAGAAGTATTATGTTATACTAAAGTGCTTTAGATGAACCAAACTTTGGAAGATATCAAGGTAAAGTATGATGAACCTATTTCTATTTTTTATGATAAAACAAGTGTTACAAATATTTCAAAGAATCCAATGATGCATTCAAGAACAAAACATATTCCCATTAGATATCACTTCTTGAGAGAGTAGGTTGTAGATCAATAGGTTAAGATGGATTATATCAGTACTACAAAGTATATTGTAGATATTTTCATAAAGGCACTACCAAAAGACACATTTTAGTATCTGCAAGAGAAGTTGGGAGTAATTTATTTTACTTCCTACCATTGAGGTTCAGCATCAGTTGAGGGGGAGCTAAGTGTTAGCTCCAGGTAGGCCCTTTGTCATTGATGTCAAAGGGGAAGAATAATAGGTACAAGTATAGGTGTAAAAATAAGTACAAGGAATAGGTATAGGTTGTTATAGTAACGGGGAGTTACTGTATGTTTTTTAGATAACCGTATGTATAAGTTTTAGGATGTGGCAGTTTTAGTTTGAGGTTGCCATCAATGACAAAGGGGGAGATTATTGGAAATATTGTCATTGATTTGAAAGGTCTAGCATTTTTGGTGATATAGGCCCCATTGCATTTAATGGTGTTTTTAATATTCATATCTTGGCTAATATGTGTTAATATTTATTTAATATTAATGAATATATTTTTGGTTGCATATAAGTCAAAAGAGGGCCCATGGAGAAGTCAAAGAGTCATGGGGTAAAAGACCAAAGAGGAATGGGATGCATTTTCTCATGAAGAGTCATCTTGAGGAATTCCAAGAGTCACCATGTGAAGACAAAAGAGGTATGGCGCATTTTTCCATGGAGGGACACTTTAAGGAATACAAAAAGTCACCAAGATAAAAACAAAAGAGGAAAGGATGATTTTACTTATGAAGGGTCACCATATGACTTTTCAAATGCAAGGATACAAAGGGTCATGCAAGTTTGGCACCATTTTTCATGAAGATTGAATGGTCACAAAGGGTGAATGCCAAAGGTCATTTGTAAATCTATAAATAAAGGCTTGAGAAGCCATTTTTAATATGCAAGAGAGTTCATGGTTTGCATTTGTTTTTGAGGAGAGAAAAGTAGGAGATATTGTGGAGTTATATCATTTTTTGAGTAAGCAACATTGAGAGATAATTGTTTTTTACACATAAGAGGGGTAGGTGCTCTTGTGGGTTGGTGCTCACAAATCTTTATAAGGGGTTAGTTCTCATGTGGGTTGGTGCTCACAAATAGTTTTTGTGTTGGTGCTCGGTAAAGGGGTTGGTGCTCCTACAAGTTGGTACTTGAGAACTTTGTATTTTGAGTTGGTGTTCATTCATATACTTGAGATTGTTCTCTATGGTTTTCCCACTTTGGGTTTCCACATAAAAATTTGCTCTCTCTCTCTCTCTCTCTCTCTCTCTCTCTCTCTCTCTCTCTCTCTCTCTCTCTCTCTCTCTCTCTCTCTCTCTCTCTCTCTCTCTCTCTCTCTCTCTCTCTCTCTCTCATGTGGTATAAATTATTATTTAAGTTTTATTTCATATCTTGAATGTATGATTTAGTGGTTAAAGAAAATAATTCAAATTAATTAAAATATATATAATATATTGATTCACCCCCCCTCCCGATATATTTCATGCTTAACATCAAGGACTGAATTCACCAAGGTGATCCATTGTAAATATTCTAAAGAGATATGGTAAAAATTGTAGATCATTTATGAATGAGATTCAAAGGTTAAGTTGGCCACATTTTAGAATCATCAAAGACAATTTGAGAGTCTCAAGATGAAGGAAGAGGATTTATTGACATCATATCTATAGAGAGTTGATGAGATTGTGAAAATTATCAAAGGTCTTAGAGAGGAGATTGAATAATATACTATTGTGTAAAATTTATGGTCTCTTACTGTCAAATTTGATTGAAGGGTTTATGCCATATAAGAGTGTCATGATATCATAAAGATGAATATGGATTAAATGCATGGTATTCTCATAGCCTATGAGATGAGAATCAATGAAGATAAACCACCAAGGAAAGAAGTTGTATTTAATGTAGAAAAGAATCCAAAGAATAAGTTTTAAGGTAAGAAACTCAAGGTGAATGCAATATCTAATATTGATGATGATGAGCTAATTGTTTTATTTATAAGGAAATTTAAAATAGGTTCAAGAAAGTATAAGGGGAAACTACCTTTCAAATGATTCAATTCTAGAGAGGTAGGACACTTTTCTAATAAGTTCCCTCTTAATCATGATAATAATGATAATGAAGAGCAAGGTGAAGGCCAATATGATGACAAGAAGACATTTAGGTCTGATAAAAACAACAAAGGATTTAAGAGGTACAATGACAAGAAGAAGTCTTTCGAGGACAAGAAGAGTCTCTACACCAATGAAGATTATATCTCATCAGATGAGAGTGAAGATAGTGATTTTGAGTTTGATAATGAAGATGATGGTCCTATTGAAGATTAATTCCTATTTATGGTTGAGGAAGGAATTTTCTCACATCAAGAATATTCTACATGGTTTGGTGATTATTTAGATGATGATAAAGATGAGGTGGACTATGAGACTAAGTTGATGAATGCCCTTGAAGATCTCAAGATTGATAAGAAGAAGACCAAGAAGATGAAGTCACAAATCAAGGACTATGAAGAGCAATTTAGTGTGTTTAAGGCAAGAATAAATGAAGATAGAAAGGAACATGAAGGTATAGTCAATCATCTTAGTTTTCAATTGGAAATCCTATCTATAAACTTGAAAGCTAAAAAAGATGAGTGTTTAAGGTATGTGATTTAAATTTATTCATTGAAAGTTGAGTTATAGAAGACATCTAGTAAGGTGAATTCATTTGTGAGGTTTGAAAAGAACTCAAGTGATCTAGATAATATTCTAAATAGTCAAAATCATGAGAGTGATATAACTGGACTTGGTTATAAAGAAGAACAAAAGATTACAACTCAAGACAAGGTGAAGACTAATGTGAAAAATGATAATTAGACCTTGAAGGTCAATATTTAGTCATGGAATGAAGATGCTGGTAGAATGAAGATAAATAAAATTAGACAACCAAATGCCATGAGGTATGCCAAATTCAATGGTTATTGTTACTCTTGTAATCAATTTGGTCATAGGGTTAAAAAGTGTAAAAGACCTACTAAGAATGAGTGGAATCATCAGTCAAGTTGTGTGAGCAAGGTTGAGTACTTCAACTATTATGATGTAGGACACTTTGCAAAACATTATCTAAATAAAGTAAGGAAAGTTAAGTTTCCTTCAAGAAGAGTGCTTTTCTACAATTATGACAAGATTGGTCACATTTCTAGGTTATGTAAGCAAAGTTTATCAAGTCAAAACAAGTTCTTTCAGGCTCTTAGAGTGCAAGGAATAAGACTAGTTAACTCATGGAAACCAAAAGTGGAAAGTGTGAGTCATTATAAGTCTATAAGTCCAAGTGGTTTATTTTATATGGTGGAGAATGCTATAGAGGTTAAAGAGTGCCAAGAGATTTCATAATCTTCTCATGTTGTGAATGAAGAGACCAAGCTCAAGGAGAAGACCAAGGTGTTATTTAAGGCTAGTTCTGAGGTGTATATGGATCCAAGTGAACATCTTACTATTGTTGAGCATGTTTCATGCAAAAAATATTAGTTATCAATACCTAGTGATGAGGTTATTTATTCAATTAGAAATGTATTTCATGAATCTATATTTTATCCATGTATTATGAATTCAATCTTAGAATATAAGGATAATTTTATAGTGGATGAGCAATTGATTTCTATTAAGCCTAAGAAGAAGAAAAACAATCAGTCTTATATCTATAAAAGGATCAAGGAAGTAATAAAGGAGATGTGGGAAACTCCTAGTTTCACATTGTTCTAGGATATTATGGGTTAGGATGTCTCTATTTATGCTTCTTAGGAGACATTTTTAATTTGGAGAAACAAGCATGTGTGCTCTTATTATTTCAGGGACTTTGGTCCTAAATATAGAGTATGGAGGTTTATAGGTGTCTAATCAAGGATGGTGAGTTGTCAAGATGTTCTATTTGCATAGAAAGGTATGTTGACTTTATTTAAGTGAATTCTATGTGGTTTCATGTGCTAGCTTAGTCAAAGGAGTCTTTTATGATCACTTGTTTGATTTAACCATTTTGGTTAGTGCTCACTACCTAGTGAAAGCTCATATTGTAAAATTGGTGCTTTTGGGGTCTTTAAAAGTAAGAGAGCTATGAGAACAATTAAGCTTGATGTGTCAAAGTGTATGATGTGGCTTGGTGATGTTAGAATGATGTCATGGTCAATTTTTGGTGTTTTATCATGGTGATTGTTATGTGTGCATGATCTACAGGCAAGATTGGAGGTTTCTAGGTGTCAAAACAAGAAAGGAGGCTTCATGCTTTCAAGATATTTTGTGTGAAATTTGAACTTTTTTATGTGCTCTTAGGTCTCCTAGTTTGCGTTTAAGGGTATGCAAGTCTAAAACCTAGCTGAAAGAAGTATGGGTTCCCAAAGAAATCTGAGCTTAAAATTTCATCTAGAAGTATGTATTAGTGACCTCAAAGTGTGTAATAAATTTCAATAGCTAGTGTTGACTGAAAGGTGTGCTTCATAGTCATTTGAAATTTTATAGTGTCTTTTATGGATGAGTTTTTGTCAAGTTGAAGGCCTAATTAGTAGTTTAATTTGTGAAGGAGCTATGGTACAAATTCAAAGTTGGATGATGATTTTGGAATGATTGAGGGGTGAAATTAGTGTACTTCAAATATGCAATTTATAGTCTTAAAGGTGTCTATATAGAAAGATATGGGTGTTGCAAGGTTTAGGTAGGGCTACTAGGCCTATAAGAAAGGCTAGTGAAGAGAAGAGTGGTTTTTGGTCATTTTATCCAAATGACAAAGGTGTGGTTATTCTTGAATAAGTTTGTTAGTTATTTTTGTACATCTTTCTTATTTAAATATTATCTTGTTCATCTGTTCATGATCATGGGGTTGGCTTGTGAGAGATAATTTGAAGGAAAGTATGAAATTTATTCATGGTTGGAGATGATTTGAAGGTAATAAAGGGGTGCCTAAGCTCAGGTTACTTAGGGGGGTCCCTCTTAATGTTTTCAAGGTGAATTTCAAGTAGTTTTTAGTGTTCATGTGTGTTATGTCTTCATAGAGATGTGTATGGTCAAGAAGAGTATTGTGTTTGAAGCATTCTTGAGAAGTTCAAGATAAGAAGAGGTATGTAAAATTTTATGGGGAGTTTTTATCATCTCTCAAATGTGGTCCTTTCCTATTTTTGTTCCTTAAAGTCTTTTCAAGTCCTTAGGACCAGTTGGTACTCACTTTGTCATTGTGTCAAAGGGGTAGAAAGTGTTTGAAGAGAGAGAAAGAGTGTGATCATAAGATTTATGATTGGTGTTGACATAAATCACGAAGGGGAATATTTTTGGATATTTTTTAGTGATGTCTCCAAGGTGACCAAGGATGTTGAGGAGGTGTCATGTGTGTTAGAATGATAATGACAAAGTGTGCTTCAGTGTTCTTACATGGTTCTTCAGTATGTGCTTGGATAGGTAGGTTGATATTTGTTATTTATGGTGTGTTCATGTTTAAAATACACTATGGGGTGTTATGAGTTCTTTTAGTTCTTTTGGAAGTGAAAGGAAGTCATCAGAGTAGTCATATGAATGTCTAGGTTCTCCTATTCATCTTGGCAAATCAAGCTGAATGAGTAGATTGATGACATTAGCATTTACACATATGGAAATGTCAAAAGTATTTGGTCATATGGGTCTAATAAATTTTGTGACATGATATTGTGGTCCAAGTTTTATGTCATGATATGGTGTCTAGCAAAAGTTATGGCAGTACAAAGTTGGGTTCCTAGGTAGATTTCACTAGTTTCCATACTTAGCCAAATTTTCAATATCAAGTGACCATTGTATAGGGCTGCCAAGTGTTAAAAAATTTCTTGATCAAATCAAGGATAAATGGCACATAGGTTATCACCCAAATTAAATAAATAAAATATATATATTTCACATTCAATCATGTAAATGGATATATAATCATGAGTATGAGGTCAATAAGTCAAACGTCTTGAGATTCAATGTGATGATGACATTTGTCACAAACATGGTGAATTATCAATATTTAAATGGCCTAAATTTTATCATATTTTTATTATATCAATTTCATTTGTTTGATCATGTGTATCAAATATTGATAGCATGCATTCAACTATGCAGATGGAGATTGATGGTACAAATCGAGTCAATAAGTCAATAGGCCCAAATTGCACACAAGGTTGCCAAGTGGAATAAGAGAATTAATTGAATGGAGATTGATATTAGGGTACATAGAAGGCATAGATGGTTTTTAATTGTCATAAGAGCATTAACTAAATAAATACTGATAATAGATTATATAGAAGGCATACGAGGCTACCAAGTGTCACAATCTTGAAATCCCAGATCAAAGAATAATGATGAGCACAAAGTCAAGACTAGGAGACTCCTAAGGAGATCGATGGAGTGAATTTGATCAATTTTATAAGGGGAAAAAGATGAAGACATGTTTCCAAATATTTTTCATTAAAAATGATTGTTTGAATTTGAATTTTCAAATTAACAAAGGAAAACTAGTTTTGTTTATATCTTGAACATATGGAGGAATTTGTTGATGGAGTAAAAATGAAAGTTGTAAAAAAATAAAAGGATCATCCATAAAAATTTATTAGAAGGTTTGAATGTACAATTTTTTTAATCTCTAAATTTGAATATGGGTTTGACCTCTTATGCAAGTGACCCAAGAAGGATGTTTGTGTTTGTATTGATGGTGTTTTGATGTTTCAAGGTGAGTTGACTATTGGAGAGTTTTGTAAACTCCATGAGTACCATATGTATGTATTTTATAGGTTTTAAAAAATCCATATTTAGTATGAAAATTTGATTAAAAGTTGAATATTTTTCATTCACAATGTTCTTGTGTACAAGACTAATGTTTGAGTAGATTGTGTATATACAGAGGAGTGTAGTGATGGATGTAATCACTTTAAGGTGTATTAGGGGTCATGTGGAGTGGACCTATGTATTTTTAACTACTCTTGTCTTCTTAATTTTCTTGATGAAGTGATAAATGGGTGAATAGGTATTCATGAGACCTGTAAGGGATACTAAGGCCTATTTGAAAGGTGTAGCTTCTTAAGGGTGACCCATGGATGTTATGGTCAACCTATAAGGGTGGTATTAATCTATGTCTTAGTTTGATATAGTCCTTAAGGGTTAAGGCATGTATAATAACCAACCAATTAAATGATATTCATCAAGGCTCTATAAAGAGTGAAATCAATTGTAATGGTTTTTAGAGTGGAGATGTGAAGGAAGAAGAGAGTGAGTGTGCTTAGTGGATGGATTGAAGAATAGATCAGGTTGAGGATTATGTGTATGAGTTTTAGTTCATAATTTTGATGTTATAATAGTGTAGTTATAGGTTTTTAGAGTTGATAAGTAAATTATAGAAAGTGTGTAGTGTGAGCTAAATAAAGGTGAAGATTATGTGAACTTGGTGGATGGATTGAGGATCAGAGGACTGTGAAGTATGTGTGTATGACCATTTGGTCATGTTGTTGATGTTTTGATAGATTTGTTGTAGGTTTTCTAATTGATTATGTGTTAATAAGTGTAGAGTGATCCAAAAGGTGGTTTTGGATGAATTGAGAGGATGTGAAGGCTAAAGAGTGTGTAGGGTTGAAGAGAGATGATATTTATTATATCTCCATTAGATTGGTAAGAAATCATATATCATGAGATTTTAATTTTGTAGGTGTTGTTGTGGGTTTTCAAAATCTAGGGAAGGAGGTGTTTGTCCATCCTTAGGGGTTGGTTCTCCTTCTGAAGTGGATGCTTCACTAATATATCATGTTTTTAATAAACTTATAGTACAAGTATTCCATGTGTTTTCAAGCTTGAGAGTGGGTTTTATCCCTGATGATGATTTCCCACATAATCTATGTGTTGTGTGCTTGATCTTCTATTATCTTTCTTGTTCATTGTTATGAGTGGTGTGTGCTTCATGAATGTATGTGTTGAATGATTAAGGGTTTAGAATTGAATTGGACTATCTTGCATCATAGATTCACCCCCCCCCCCTTAGTGATTGTACCTCTAACATCAAGAAATTAGGGTGGTGTATACCCTAAGGAATTAAGTAGGTGTTATCAATAAGAATAAAATAAAGGAAACTGAAGCTCTAGTTCATGAGACTTTTTAGAGGGGTCCCCCATTTTAAAGAAAAAGAGGCATGTTGGTCATAATATATACTTTTTCACTCATAATTTTAATTGATCAATGTGGGAACCATAAGGTAAATAGTTGGGGTAGACCTAGAGATAAAAGCTAAAGGAAGTGACAAAATAGACCAAAAAAGGAAAGGAAACACAAAACAAAGTAGAAGGGGGAAATCAAAAAGTAAGATAAAGTTCTTTATAGGATTGAACCAAGATGATTCAAGCTTAGAAGTGATAAAATAGACC
>JARHVA010006655.1:340000-385000 GCA_037957365.1 Torreya grandis
GCACCTTAGATATATGCCTTCATGATTTTGTTTGTATAGTGTGTTTGATTTAACCATGAAGTGGTTTATCTTCAGATGCAACACTCTTGTCTATGTGGTTTTTTAGAAAATAATTGACAATGTCATTATACCAATCATCACTATTGATTTTTTACATTACATAGTGTTGGAAATAAAATTGGAGATCCACCTCAGCCATTATTTTTATGAGCCCTTAACCTCTCAAAACCTTCATTATTTGAAGGTCTAAGTCAAAATATTTTTTAATGTTCATCCACTTCCCACATCATTCTCCTATCTCATTTTGCATCAACATTGCCTTAACATATGGATCATGCACAATGGAAAATACTTGGCTACACAAGATGTAATGCTTAAAATTTTTGATTGATTTGATAAAGGCAAAATTCTATTTTTGAATGGTTGAGTACCTAAATTCAACAATTATGATATGAGATCTCATGAATGAAATAGGTCTATCATCCCCATCTTTTTTTCTCTAAATTAAAACTATAGTACTTGAATTCTCTAAAGTGAAGGAGTAAATGTAGAATGGTTTTGTGTAATCTAGACTTATGAGCATTAGTGCGTTAATAGTTGATTTCTTGATATCAAGAAAATACACCCATGCTTTAGGGGTCCATTCAATATTTTCATACTTATTTATCATATTGCTCATTGGTTCGACTATCTCTTCAAAGCTTGAGATTAACTTCATCATAGAGTTGATCTTCTCAAATAATGACTTCAATTCTTTCTTACTAATAGTAATGGGAGATTTAGAATTTATTCAATCCTCTTGTGATCTATGGAAATTCCCCTTTTTTAATTGATGTGCCCTAGTAATTTTCCTTTATTCACCCTAAATTTGAATTTCTTCAGGTTCAAGGAGATGTCATGCTCTCTAAACCTTTATAACACCATAATCAAGTCTTTCACATGGTCAACTTACTCTTTAGAAAAGATAGTCAGGTCATCCATATAGATGAAAATACATTTTTAGATGATATCCTTGAATGTAATGTACATGGCATGTTGGAAATTGGCATTTGCATTTATCAATATAAATGGCATACTCTTATATGTGAATGTACCCCATTTTGTTGTGAATTTTATCTTGATTTATCTTCATAGTTTACCATCACCTAATTATATCTTAAGTAGCCATCTAGGAATGACACCATTTGGGATTCATTTACTAATTTCAAGACTTCATCTAGTGAAGGCAACAGGTAATTATCTTTCTCCAAAGCTTTGTTTAAATATGTGAAGTCTATGTAGAGTTATATTTCTTTGTTCTTATTTTGAACTGAAACTAAACTAGCCACCTAAATGGAGTGCCTAATAGGATAGATGATATTTTTTGATAGTATTTTTTATACTTCTCTGAGTATTAAATATTCCAATTATTAATTAACTATCCTCTATCTTTGGTGAAATGGTTTGACACCTAGAGTCAAAGGAATGGTATGAGTAATGATGGAGGTGTTGAATACCTTAAAATCCTTTTATCTCCATGCAATATTATCTATAAAGTCTTTCAGGGCCTACCTGATCATTTATTTTTCATCCTAGGTACAATTTGTGCCTAGAATTACATTTTTTGATTCCATTACATTACATAAATTGAAATGATCATGGGGTATACCTTTGGTATGGGTTATTTTGTCTTTCTCACCATGATAATCTATATCAAAAACCTTTCCATATGCTATTATTTTTCAAGTTGATGACCCCTTATTTGTCTATATCAAACTCCTCTTTGTCATCCTCATTTATGATATGAGATTCAAATATTTCAATTTTGGTGATGAATAATGATATGTTGATCATCATTAAAGACTTTTATATTATTAACACTATCTAGAATAGGATTGGAGACTAAATCCACTAAAAATATCCTCAATATAGAATTAGCAATGGGTTTCAGGGTAATTACAATTATTTCCAATTCATCCACCTTGTAAATATTTATTCATGGTAATGCCTAGATGTATAATGCATCAAATTCCTCTATCAAGTTCTACATTATTTTAAATTATCTAGAAAGACATTTTTCATTACAATCATAGTGGCTTATAATTTATTTTATGACAAATTATAAATCTCCCAATACCTTTAAGTTCTTAACCTTATTCCTTAATGTGAACTAGAGGCCATGCACTAATGATTCATATTTGGATACATTATTGTTTCATGCAAACTATAGACAAAAATATGCAAAACAGGACTTTGCTCATGGTTTGATGTGTTTGATATCCAAAAAGAATCCACTCTTAAACTTAGGGCCATCAAACTTTAGAGTCCATATGTGATCTTAAGTTTTGCATAATGTAATTTGAAAGGTGGATATTGTAGCTATGTTAACTTCTTCCTTATTTTCTCTTTCCTGTAATGGGTGTTCCTTTTGACCTTATATTGATAATGAAATTTTGGATTGGTATTCCATGGTAGACATAGACATTGGATTATTTAATATGGTAGTATTTTCAATATCTAAGCCTTTACACTCTTTTTTTCTTCTAGACAACTCTCCTCCACATTCTTATATTCCAATGTATCAACATGAACTAAAAGTAATTTTGGTGCGCATAGGATATCTTCCTCATCTAGATAATTCAATTCTTAAAATTTGGGTTCTCCTTTATAGTGAGCATGTTAATGGATAATTTCTCATAAACTTATGCTTCTTTATCAAGTGCATAGACCGCTAGTTTAGACTCCTCATACAAAATTTCATTGTTTTTATTGTACTACAATATCATGTGATACATCTTCATCTCTCTCTAAAACCTAATTTGATTAGGTCTACCTTTTCATAGAAGCCATATGTGGGAGAAATTAGTATACATATACCCATTGAGTGGTCTAGACTAGTCTTGGCTGAGAAGAATCCCATATGCCTTAGGTATATCCACCACTTGGATGGAAATAAATTGTTGTACCCTAGGATCATCAGCTAGTTGCATATGAATGTAGTTGAGCTCACTAACCACCTTGGCATCTAACTTGTCTAGTTGAACTACCTTTCTATTTGATTTGGTAGTTATTAGTCTCAACTATTGGAAATTTTCATAAGGAATTGCATTCCTTGAAGCACCTAAATCCACCAAACAATTATGTAAGTGTTTTCCAAAAATTCTAATTATCAGTAGAAAAGGAGGGGTTTTAGTGTTATCCTTATAGATAGCAACATGAGTATAAATTGTGTTATTATATTCTATCCTCTTAAGATGAGATAATTATTTTAACAATTCCTTATAGTTAAACATCTAGAGCAAATCAAACATTGTTATGTTGGCCTTAGTTTTATTGAGGTCTTCAACAATGTTATGTCCTAGTTTATTTTGTTCCCATGGATTGTCAACTTGTGGAGGGGGAGTATTTTTCTTGGGATTATAGGAGTAGAAGGTCCTTTAGGATGGAATGGGTTATTGTTTTCATCAAGTGGAATTTGAATGTTTTTTATAGGGGAGGAGGTAGTCAAAAGACTTAGTAACTTACTTCTCAACTGATAGTTGTTCCCCTTCTAGAACCATTTAGAGGCATGGACTTCCTCTAAGTTATACTTGGTCTCATTATAATTTTCAAATGGAAACTCATATGTCTCGAAGACCATAACAATAATTAGGTTATTTCACTTGGGCCTAGTTTACTATTTTCATGTATAGGTGTTATTTCAATGTTATCCATATCCTTTTGATATATGTTTGAGGATAATGTGAACTAAGCATAATTTATCTTGACATGGTTAGCTATATTTTGTAGTCTTCACCAAGTGGGTAAGGTTAGGTCTATCATTGTTGATTTTAAGGCACTATTACTATTTTGGTTAGTGTTTTTAAGGGGACTAGGCACATTTTAATTATTATGCCTAATGTCCCATTGCTTATTGGTCATTTAGAAGTTGTAGTTCCTATTTTGAGGTGGGTTATTTATAGTTTGGTTAGTGTTTTGAGGCACCTATATTTTCAAATTAATCATATCAATGGTTGATCTCTAGACCATTTACTATAAATTAGTTGCTTTAGGGTTCATAGTGGTATTTTCGCTACTTCTTACTTGAGGTATTGGGTTAACCATCAATGTAGTAGTATTTAAAAATGTAGGGATGGCTTGATTATTATTGGGAGTAACATAACCATTAGGGCTAGGCATGATAAAAACATTATTATAGACCATAAGAACATTTTTTTGGCTATAGGTTGTGATAACATATGGTTTGGAGGAATTTATGGCTAGTTATTATACATGTGATCTAGACTAGGTTATGGATTGAATATATGGCCCCAGGATTGGGTTTATTAGATGGGTATTTTACATAAGAGCCTGGTTAATCATAAGAATTTTATTATAGGACCTAGGTTATCATAATGATGGTAAGGGATCAACACCATATCTTTGAGGTACCATTTTTTTAATATTAATAGATTTGTTATAAGCTAAGGATAAAGAGATGAGTTTTTTTAGGGTCCTCCTAAGGAACATAAAAGTCATGGATACAGAGCCCTCAAATATGTTTGTATAGTAGTAATCTCTATCTATGTGTAGGGTTATTTCAATATTTTGTATAGCTTGTGGAATTGATTGTTGAATATACTCATGGGATAGTTAGGTTCTCTATGTGTAGCTTCAAATTGATAGTACAGTAGGGTAGGTTTTATCAATATCCTAAAATAGTTAATGAATATAGTCTCATAGTTATCCCAAGAGGTGATGGACACATCTGGTAGACCTAAATAAAAACCATAGGTAGATTCATCTAAGGTATAATGGAATAATTTGTAAGGATCATCCTAATGTTGAATCTAGGTTCTAATAAAGGCATCTTTGAAGGTTTGGGTATGTTCTTCCATTGTCCTAACCCCACCATGAACATAGTTTGGGCATAACTTTTCAAGATTTTTGGGCAAGACAATTGGTGAGGATATCCCTCTCCACCTTTCCAAAAATTATTTTTTTAACCCTTCCCTGAGGTCTTTTCAACTAGGTCTCAATAGGCTGATCTTACTCAATTGGCCATTGTGGTCTATTATGGATCATGGGGCCTTTGTTAGTTAACACTCATAAAAGGAAGCTTAAAATAAAAAGATCAAATTGTTTAGATTCTACAAGGATCCCATAGTTGACTACTACTTTCCATTATTTTACTCAATCCAATAATGCATTATTAATGGAAAGTAAACTAAAATCGTGCAATCTAGATAAAACATTAACAATTGATTGCAAATCAATTTTTTTCTAAAAATAATATATTAATGTTTACAAAAATATAAAAAAAGAGAGGGGTAGGAGAGAGAACATATGAGCCTAATCTATAGAAATATAAATTTTCTTATATTAAGTAGACAAATCATTTTGACAAAACTAATGTTTTCCTAGCCACTGAAGCATAACCATAAGATAGATATGGTGCAAGAGTCTAAGGACAATGTTAGATACATAAAGTAGGGAAACAAGGTCGCCATATACATGTGCAAATTAAGAATATCAATTGACATAGATTTTAGATAATAAATTATTCGTGATGCAAAAATAAAATTCATTATATACTTATGATGAATATATAACTAAATCTTAATAGTCTCAACTCATAAAAATAATAAAACTACCTAGAAATCATAAAATTACATAAGGCAAAGAGCTAAATCTCTCTGATCTCCTATCTAACTATTATTTTTTATTAATTGATAAATTATATAACCCTTAGTTAATTGAATATATATCATTTATAGTAAATGCAAGCCCATAGTCCCATTACTCATCCCACTTATCAATGGTTACCAAAATTTAATGAGATAGATATGCATGAAATTTAAATCAACATGTATCCCAATTGATCCCAAGGTCATAAATTATAAATCCCATGATTGATTGAATTTGAATTCAATTATGGGTGGTAAAAATCCTTAAATTATTTTTGGGATGATCATTTGGCCATGTTATAAATAGGATCCATGCCTAATCAAGGTATTTTTTAATCTTAAGTGCCTCCTTTCACTTGATCTCAATGTGCACATGATGTCTAGATTTTATGACACTACCCATTTGTCCTTGAATTTTTCCTTTTATGATCAATATTTCCATTAATACACTCCTCTGAAATCTAGTGTTGTAGGTCAAATTGGACACATAGTCTATTTTTGGTATTTGATAATTTGATAGGCTGAGATAACCATCAATTTTGTTTTTTGAGTTACTTAGGATGACTTAGAATGTTGTCCTAACAATAAAGATTCATTAGATTTCCCCTTTTTCCATTTTTTAGTATTTTGATGTATTAGGAATTCTAAGGAGGTCTTTTTATCATAGATAGTACATGGTTGGTTCATGTTCCTTCATTATTTAGCTAAGGAACTACATCCCTCTTGACTATTCTTTGGAAGAGATGCAAAGAAGCCTTGAAGGGTGACATAATATCACTCATTTAAGAGATCATATATCTTGGATCAATGGTTAACATGAAATGACTACTCTAATGCCATTATATCTTGACATATGGCCTCATATTATTCATTTGTAGGATTTATAGTTTAATAGGTGAGTATAAACTTTTATGAGGCTATGTGAAGCATAATTTCACCAAATGGCATCATCCCATTCACCTAGAGGATTGATAATTTTTTAGGTGAGTACGTACTACTTGGGGTCGATGATGAAGCAATAATTCACCATGTAACATCATATCATTCATTCAAAATATATTTGGGTTTTATTCTAAGTACTCTGAATTAGAGGATAAGCAAGATCTTGACACTTCATAATATCTCACTTATCTGGGGGCTCAATAAAAAAAATAAAATGCATGGATTGGATTGGGAAAGTAGGGTATTGAGAATGAGACATGCAGATGCACACCCCTTATCTATGGGCTCATGGATCTTTGAAAATTAACCAAGTACTAAAAGTCTAAATGAGAATGAGCAAGTGACACTTTGAATATCCTCACACATTTTGGGCCTACAACAAAGGGAAATAGCCATTAGAATTTTAATAAATAAAGTATTCATTAGTTTATGAATTTATCAATTTAAATGACTAAGGAAAAATCTTCCAAATAAAAGTGAAAAGGCCACAAAATTAGTGAATAAAAGTGGACTTGTTTCCAAATACATAGCCAATTTAGTCCACTTTAAAGATAAATGACTAACTTTCAAGATGAGACAATACAAACATCTAACCAATTTTAAATGGGAAAAGGTAGAAATAGACCAACCTAAGTGGATAAAATTGCCTTATTTTCCAAATTCAAAAAACTTTTATATCCATACATAAACAAATTAACTAAGTTGTAAGATTAAAAAATGCAAATACTTATCCAAGTAAATCATGATAAGGAAAAAATAGACTAGAATTAATGAGTAAAAAACCCCTACCCCACATGGCACATTAAGTCCAATTTTATCTATAATCTAAAAATAATGACTAAGACCCCAAGATGAAACTACATAAAGCTCTTGGTCAATTTTCCTGAAAAGAATTCATAGTAGACCAAGTTTCTAATAAATAGACAAAAGAGCATTCCCTGTAAAATTTAAGTTATATATAAAAGTCCAAGAACATTCCCTACAAAATTTAAGTTATCTACCAAATTCTAAGTCAATATTGATCAAAGAAAACTTTAAATAAATTTAGAATAAGTTTTTTAAAAAAAGCCTTTCTATACAAGTAAACTTTAGCATCTAAATCAAAATAAATGCACTCTATATGTGATGGTCAATATGGTCATCGAATTTAGGGTCTAATACTAAGATGTCTACATGTAGTCTATTCACATGGTCATGCCATCTAGAATACTCCCACTAATCCATTTCCTAATTGAATGCCTACCTATATTACTTAATTATATAATCATGGAGAGATGAGATCATGACAATTGTTAATATCTCACTCACCCTAAGCCTCACCAAGGGATTGAAGACATACAAACTACCTCAAGGAATCAGGGAAGCAAGATCATGACACCTGGAGGCATCTTGATTACCTATGAGATCTAAAACCAATCATAAGTGCACTTTTTCCCTAGGTCTATGGATCAATAGGATTTCATCATGTGTTATCATCTCACTTATTTGGGAGCTCAGAAGCTTTGATGAGGGCCCATTTGTCTATATGTTGTAGAGAGGCTAGATCATGACAAGTGAAAGCATTCCAAGCATATATAAGGTCAAATACTTACATTTAAAGTTTAAATGGATTAGGTAAATGGGGAATCATGACTATGCCACCCTTTCACCCAAGGGTTTTATAAATCCAAAAATTTATGAATTCCTAAAGAGGCATAAATAAATTAGTAAGTGATAAGTGGAAGCTTCTTACTCACTTGGGGCTTGTGGGAAAATGAATTACCATTGGCCCATGATCAGATAAAGTAATAATTAGCATTTGAATATGAATTTTTTTTAAAATAGATAAGTCACAAGCCAAAAATAAAGGGAAATAAACTAGTGAATAAAAATAACCATTTTTCCAAACTTAAAGCTAAACTAGATCTATTAATCAAAAACTGACCAAGAAAAAAAACAAAACCACCCAATTACTTAGTAAATTTTTGATTCAAAATAATTAAAAATAGATCAAGAGGAGGTAGATTTATCATAAATAAAAATCCACATATTTCCTCAACTATATCCAATCTAATCCACTTTATATAAAGTGACTAATTCAAAAAATAAAAACATCACAAAGACAACCAATAAACTTGGAATAAGTTGTGAAAATGGACTATAATTCCAAATAGGATAATGTAGTAAACACTGAAAAGACCCAGATAACTTTCATAAATATAAGGCAAAATGGTCTAAAATGGAAACTTTAAATCATTTAAAACATGATTCAAGGTAGAATAAGACTTATCAGATTTAGAAAAATTAGAATAAGTATATCAATGCAGTTCCAAATGCAAACTCTTTTTATGCCTAGTGTGCATATTTAATGTTTCAAGCATAGACTTGGTTAGAAAAACAACATAATGTTAAAGGTCCAAAGTGTATCACTCCAAGGACCAATTTTAAATATGATAAAAAATCAAATGGGCCTGAGGCATAATATTGATTAAAACAAAAGACAAAACCCCAAAGCAAAAAATAGATTTCATGATTTCATCGATGAAATTAGGGTGTGTTATGCAAGAAACAAAAAAATCATGTAAAAAATGTAGTCAATAATTTTTTATTGGATTCATATTCTAAACATGTTAGATTAAATTCTTGAAGGTGTTTTGGGGGATCACCCTTACCATCATATAACGTAAGTTTGGGTTCAAAAAATACAATAGGTGAGGGATAAGCTAAGATATTGGAGGCTAATAGATTATGTAATAATGGATAATAATTAGTGTAATTTCCCACTCTATAATAACCTTATTTCAATTATATAACCTTAGTTTAAAGATTAAAAACCATTTTCATAAGGATTTAAACATTAAGAATAATGAACTGTGTAATAGTATATGGTGTTACATGAGTAGAAACCCTATAATGTATGAAAGTATTCTATGTGTGAAGAGTCATATTAATCTAATGAAAACCTTGTGTTTCCCCCATACCATGGGTGTGCATCACATGTGTATCCATATATGTAGACATAGGAATAGTATTAGTAGTACTAGTTTGAACACCTATTTTAGAATTAATAACTCTAGAAGGTATATTAGTATCAATGAAGGGATCCTATTGTTGTTTCTTAGATGTGACAACCTTATCATTTTTTTGTCTTGTTACATGTAATAATGCATCATGAAAGTCTAGATTCATATGAATATATTGAGTTAATTCCCTTTTATTTATTTCATCGAATCTACCCCCATTAATTATTTCTTCTGTTATGTTTATATGTTAATTATGGGGAAATTAGAAATTAGATTTTCAACCATAACACATTTTAAGACCCTATTAAGGTATAATGATAACCCTAAATGAAACATGGATCTCAACAAAGAAAATTGGGATTTGAAGCATTAAACCCTTAAGATAAAAACATCACCTGTGAAGGGAAACTAGAAATGAGATTTATATATATATATATATATATATATATATATATATATATATATATATATATAAATTTGAAACTTTAGGAAAGAGGAAAGGAACCTAAAATTTTTTATGCTCAATATTATGATTAGGTTCATTAGTATTTTGTAAATTATTTTAGATTTAGGGATTAAAATAATCCAAAACATTGAGTGTAATAAGATTTTATAATCTGTCTAAATTATTCAAATCTAATTGTAATAATAGATTATAACTAATTTATTACAATGTATTTATGAAAATAACATAGTAGATAGGTTACCTATCTTGTTTAAGCTTTGCATGTCTATCGTAGTTTACAATCATTAAAAATAATCTATAGGGGCTTTTTGTTGACTCAAATAATGAAATAAACTATAAATCATATTAGGATGAGTATAGTTCTAGATGGATGCATGTAGTATCTAGATTCATTTATAGTCTACCATATTTCTCCAAGATACATGCATAAATTTATGATATATGGGCTCATTATTGTGTCTATAAACAACTCATATATATTTAGGTTTCTATGTACCTTCTCATACAATTCTATTTTCCTTATATTTGCCACAAAACCATAAATTTTATTCTTGATATGAATGTGACTGGTAAAAATGGATTGCGTAATATGGATTAAGATGACCCCAATCACCCCTTTCTAAGTGGATGAGTGTTTCCTAAGAAATAATACTCTAAAGAGGGCTCAAATACTTTGTATTTTCCCACTTAGTTAAGTGTGTGAAATCATTTTAATATTATCTTGTTATGCAATCCTAGGTATGGATTTAAACACATGATTACTTTTTATTTTGACCTTGGAATGGTATTTAGACTTAGCTTAGAGTTTTATCCTTTGAGGGGTTTTAGATTGGGAAGATTTTGGGTGGTTCCTCTTAATGTGCAAATGTTTCCCAGTGATAGATAGGTGATTCCTAGATTAGTGCTAGATAATAACAGGCTTAATCTTGACATTATTATATAGCTATCTCCCTAGGTAATTTCCCTCTATATATGTTGTAAAAACTTTTCTCTTAGTTTTTTCTATAAATGGATAAATCACCATTGAGATGGTGATTTTTCTCTAAATTTGAGAGGGTCATATCCCTCATGATTATCATTTTTTGGGTGGGTTTTGTGTACTTTTAATTAGAAATCACAAAAATAAAAAAAAGTGGGAAATAGTAGAAGCTAAAAATGGGAAAATAATGTAGGAGGATGGAGGTGAAGGTGAGAAACCCAAAATAGAATAAATGTAGTTATCCACCTAAATAACTCAAAATTAAATAAAATGGATATAAATTATTCTTCTCACTTAAAAAATAATTAGGAATGGTAGATTTAGTAGGAATGAAAGGCTTATTTATAAGTACAATATCACATCAAGACTTAGATTGGGTATACTTGGTATAAATATCATATGTGGGGTTTTCAATACAAAGTTCAAACACCTTGAACTTCACACAACCAAGAAAAGTTTATAACTTTAATGGATTCTCAATATATGAAAAATAATATATAATTCATAAATAAAGAACATCAAAACCCACAAATCCAAATATTGTTCTCACCTGCTCACTTGTATTCCATATTTTAGATATAAGAAAGCACAAATCACATAAAAATTTTAAACTAGATCTTCCCCAAGAGCTTAAAATAAATAATAATCCATCACAATAATCTGTATTTTCTCATTTGAAAAATATTTCCACCCAAAAATGAAGTCAAAAATCCATTCATTTACCTAACTCAATATAGAGCTCATTTTACTCTAACTAGAGTTTTCCCATGCTTGATTTTATTATTTGGGAGTTTGTACAACATTTAATGTACTTTTTATTTTACATTTAAAATATAATATTAATTATAAAAATAATTAATTTACTCAATGAAACCAAATGCACAACTTTATCTAGGCACTCTTTTAACGTTCTTTTATGACTTTAATAAAAATAAATTAATTCTAAAAATAATTAATAATTTAACTAAATTATTTTTTTGTTATAGCTAACTAACCTCACATTTACAATTTTTCCATGTGGATTCCCCTATATTGTTTCCTTTTCCAATGGGATGTGGAGTCATCATGAGAATTAATAAAGAGAAAAATCAATGAGAATACCTCAAATGTGTAGTGAAATCTAAATGGAAAATTTTCAATACAATATATTTGACATGAAAAATGTATGGATCAACACATATGATGAATTATAATATATAAAAATTTCCATTAAAGGGTGTATGCATGATTCTAACCAAGCCATATGGATCTGGTAATCAAATTTATATAAATATTATTGGAACCATCCATAAAGTAGGAATAGTGATTTGATAGCAAGAGACACTCTAATTAAGATAATAATAAATTCAAATAGATACCAGAGAAATCATGTGTATTGAATACATAAATTTGGGATGATCAAGCTCATAGATAAGAGAATGGCTAGGAGAGAGTGTGATCAAGAGTTGGTCATGTGCACACAAGCCATGTATACCAAATTTTGGTCAAAAATAACATTTTCAAGTAACTAATACCAAATGTGAGTGCTTACAATATGGAATTTCATTGCTTCATATTTTAATTGGATATGTGAGATTTTAATATGGGAAATTGATAATGGTTGTAAATGCCTTTTTAGGTTGACTTGTCGTAAGGCCACTAAAACTTTTTTGAAAACTTTACCCTTAGCATTATTAAATATTAGTTGATTAATCCTTGAGGAATAAAATTTTTCAAGTACTTGTCTAAAGTAGAGATCCAAGGTATAATTTTTCAATAACAAAAAAATGTATAATATTTCCATTTTTTAAAGGATAAAAAATATCCTCTCAAATATTATTATATAAAATATAATCTCTCTTAGATTAATTAAAGATAGTCTCAAATGGACTAAAAAATATATAAATTATAAGGTAAACATTGGATATGACTAATAATAAAGGGTTTTCCCATGGAAATTGGTTATCCTCACAAGTTGATCTCTACTAATAATAGAAACCCCAAATACAATTCCTTTGCTTGGTTAGCTTGATCCTAGAAAATAATTAATTGGGATATATTTCATAGGATGGGCATGTGTGGACCTTTTATATATACACCTTTTATGACAAGGGAATTAAATGCAAATAAAAAATTTATCCATTTTTAATATGCCTAAAATGTGTAGAAATGCCTCTTTCTAAAGTTCATCCAATTTTGGGTGTGTCCTAAATCCATAGAGGATAGTTTTTGTGGTTGGATAGTAGACCCAAATAATATGAGGCATATTTAGCTAACCATACTATCTAGTCTAATTTACAACATTTGAATATCAAGGAATAATCAAATCTTCAAAGTAAAATTATTTACTTGGGTAATATGTTGGATAAAATCAAAGGAAAAAAAACCCAAAGGTTTGAGCATCTTTAAAAATTAATTCCAAATATATTAGTTCCTTTGAAATTGAAATATTATGAAAATTGTCCAAAATTACCTATATCCCCATTAACGGACTAAGAACCTCCTTTGAAAATAAAAAATTATAAAAGTGGATTTCATCACCCTTAATTTATGTGACATGAATTTTATAGAGCATATAATAGTATCGTATGGGTTGTTGGTGTTGGCACATTTTCTTGAGATCATAGTAAGGCTCTTATTTTTTAGTGAATCCTTTTTTATTCTAAGAGTGATTAATAATGATGACGATGACATTTACATGATCAAATGCCTAAAGTTGGAAGTAGATAAATTATCAATACAAGGGGAAAACCCCAACTTAGAAGATTTATAGCATTCTTAATGAATATTGAGAACTAGATGGTTCATTAATATCCATATCCTATAACCATTGATTAACAGAAATTAATCATTTGGTATATCTTATATAAAATGAAAGTGTGGACCAAAAAAAAATAATGTTTATGTATAATGTCATGTTAGAGGATTCGGATGGGGTGAATTCACTAGTAATCGGAGATAGCGTATATATCTAAGACTTAGTAATTTATCTATTTTTTATTTGAAAAGGATCATTATTTTTTCTCTCTTTTATTCTAATCTCTAATCATGAAATTTTTTTGAATAATTGAGGAAATATTTTAATAAGTATATTACATCATTGGAAGTATGAAACCTTCCTCTATGAATATATATTTTCCACATGTATGGGTCACACATGTGTGGATATTATGCATTCAAATTATGATACTTTGAAGAGACATGCCTTCATTTACTTTTAATCATTTTCCAATATGTATTTGGTTCATCTTATCTTAATTATTTATACATCCTTTGTTTCTCTTCTCAATATTTGACTTTGAATCTTCCACCAAACATGGGTGAAAATTTCATGTGTGACCATCTATAATCAAGTGATGTCTCCAATAGTAGACTAAAATAGACCTTAAATACCAATTAATTAGATATTGTCACCATGATTTAGGAATTTTTTGGGATAAATAGTGTTGGGAATACATGTGAGTTATGGTCGAGTGCAAAAATTAAACAAGACATTCAAATCAAGTTGGAAGGGATTGTGAACAAGGAATTGTTGTAAAAATGGATTCTCAGTTAAGTGCTCAAGGGAGAAAGGGGTGTTTCAAGGAAAAATTTTAAAATTACTAAGGATGAGGAAAATTAATCAAGTGCTAAAGAGGATATTTTGGTGCTTAGAAAATAAATTCAAGGGACCCATAACAATTTGGAATAAATATAATCCCATTATAGGGGTGCATATCAATATTTAAAGAAACTATTTTTTTTTCACATGGAAGGACTATTGGTTATACAAAGAAGTATGCCTTTCCAAGTTATGAAGTAACTAAATACCATATATTAGTCACCAAAGAGATGAAATTTATGAGCCTCGGTTTAGACTATCATTATCTCTAAAATCTCCTAAATTAGGTTTGGGTTCTAACCTCTCATCTCTCTCTAATTGAATTTAGATCACTCCAAGAATTTTTAGTTGTATACAAAATTAAAGGTGGATCCCAGCCCACTATTGATAGATCATTAGGTGTGGCATCTTGGCACTAAATTATAATGAATCTATGGGTCGGTTATTCAATTATATTGGCATCCTCTTTGGTGTCTTTTTTGAATGATGGTTATCTATGGTAGGTTTTTTTATTTATTGGCATGTCAAATATTATGATATTTAGAATTTTTTAGTTGTATATAGACCAAGTGTTAGCCCCAAAATTGGACAAGTTCCAAAATACATAAGCATGAATCAAAAAAGTACATGATAGCACCAATAGTCAAGGAGTGGCATGTGTAATCCAAACCAATAACCATGCTTTCATGCCCAAATAGACTACTAGCATGACATGCACACACTATAATAAATTGTGTTGACATGTGATAAATGGCAAAATAATAAGACCCAGACATGAAACTGCTTAGATCCATGAGCCATAGTAGAGATTATATGGGATAAACCATGCAATTAAATTGTGATATTATATCCTAATAGACAATGTTATAGTGATTATGTAATATGGTGGTAGATGGCATTAAGTAGTAAAATACATTAACTACCAGGTGGGAATAATAATGTGATAATTTTAAGGTAGTTATAGTTGATGTAAAAAATGGCTCTTATGAGCTTATAAAAATCAGATGTCACACAAAAAATTGGTGACAATTAAAATAATGTTGATAATAGTTGTTGATGTTATATTTATTGCTAGTTTAGAGAGTTCTAAACATGACATATAGGCTATCAAATTATAAAAAATATATATTAAGTATTTTGGAATTATCATAGGATAGAGATAGGACTAATGTTGAAATTAATAGTATTATAAGTGTTGAATCTCCTTGTAAATCATGAATAGTTATATGTTTTAAATTTTTAGGACTTAGATGAATGTAAATCCTATATTGTAAAAGGGTTGCGTATAGTAAATCAGAGTAGAAATATGTAATAACTACTACCACTGATCTATTATAGAATTGACTAAATTTGACCTTTCTTAAAATAGCAATAAATAATGTAAATGAGAAATTAGCTAGATGATGATTGAGACGGATGATATAGAGGCTGAAAACTAAGGTAGAGGTTGGTCTAAGTGTCAAAAATAAGATCTAGGTGTCAAAACCCCTCCTGGATAGTATCTCCCTAATTGGATAGTAGCACCATATAGAAATAGTGTCCCTATTTTAGTGGTAGTGTCCTCTATGTAGAACTATTTTGAGCTTTTAGGTGCACCTATGTCTAGGTATATCAAGTATATTCCTATGTGAATCAGTTATAAAACCTTTTACATGACTTAATTTGGTTGATTTTATGAATAAACCCTAATCCTCCATATTTTTAGGGCATCTAGTTGACAGAAGTAGTAAAGTGTGTTGTTAGTGGGATAGGCTATACATCCTCAACACCCTATTGTGATGAGATTTACCTATATAACAATAATTCAAAGAGGGATAAATCTTGATGTTTTTGTCCCCACCTAAGTTTTTGTGCAAGTGTAAGTAAAGCTAGTATGATTATAGACCTAAGTGATTTGAATGTGCTTGAGACTATAAATCTGAGTAATCTAAGATTAGGAATGTTGTATATGGTTGTATACATAATTAGGGCATAATATGGATTGATAACCTTAATTATGCACACCTTATTATGAGTTTTTATGCATAATTTGCATATGATTTCCATCTAGTGGATAGATGGATAAAATTCATGTATATATTATTTTGGTGGTCTTACAGGTGATAAAAGATGTCTAGGTTGACCCTAAGTGGCCTATATTTTGAAAATATATCTGTTTGTGGAAAAATGAGGGAAAGGATAGTAGCACCAAAATTGGGACACTAGCACCATGAAATGCTAATATCTTTATTATGATTCTAGTGTCCAAGTCATAGAACCTAAGGCATGAAGGGCCAAGATGTATGAATGAGGGTTCAAGACTACTTTAGGGATGGCTAAGGATGATTATGGCCTACATAAAGGTTGGATAGATGTGAAAATATGCCCTTAGATAGGTCTATGGATAAGTTATGGATAGGTGGTCTCAATTAGAACTCTTAACACTCAAGTGTCATTTTTAGGTGATTACATTCCCCCCCCCTTTATTCTATAAATGTAGTAAAGTGAAGTGACTAGGATAAATAAAAAAGGAAAAAGAAGTGTATGTGGACTTACCTAAGAGGTGAATCTTGATCCATTGCATATCCTAAAAGTGAAATGTACATAGATTAGTCCTTAAGAGATATCAAAAGCAAAGACAAAATTGAATAAATAATTGAAACTAAGTAAAGAGATTAAATTGAGTAAAGAGAGAGGGAAGGCATGAATATACCTCACTAGTTGCTTGAACCAATGCATAAACCTAGTGATAACATATGTGTGTGCATGTATATAGTGATCAATTAGTGAATATCTTGGACTAAGCTGATGGCTTGCTTAATTCTCATGTGTGGGTAGCTCAAGAACTCAGTCCAATATTGAGTCCATTATTACCCACCCCTAATTAATGGATCACGACCTATGACTATTTTAGATTGGACAAATGGTGTGTCTAACCCTCTTATGTAGGTGGATTAAGAACTCAATTAGACTATGACTCCATCATTGTCTACCCATGTGTAGTAGATGCATCTAAAACCAAAACTACATAATGTAACTATAAATGTCTAACTAGAGATGTATAATTGGAGATTCCATCTTTGTATCCATTAAAGTATATTAGGTATCTCTATGCTACTAAAGAATGCCAACCACTATAGATGGAGTAAGGCATGAAACTAGTGTGTAACTTATACCATGGTTTTTTATGTATATAATGAAGAGAATGACATGGAGTTTGTCATTCCATCTAATCAATTGATGTGTAAGTGAGCATACAAAAATAATGTGCCACACACATGCCCCCAAATATGATATCTAGGCATATAGATTCTGGAATGAGTTGTAATAATGTATATATGAGTATCTAAACTAAAAATGGGAATGGTCATGTCATGCATGATACCCCCAATCTAAAAAAACTAGTGTGAATCTAAGCTAAATTGAGAAAAAATGATAAATTTTTAACTAAACCTGTGCAAACCTAGACTATACCTAATATAGTTTTCTAGAAAATCTACATTTTTATAAAATTGAAGCTATTAGACAATAACACCATATCTTGGATAGTAGTGCCATGTGGTGCTAGTGTCCTAAGTTAAACACTAATTTCTAATTGTTATGATTTATGTGCAACTAAAAATGATCTTTGTGTAACTTTTTCCCATTGTGTTTACCTAACTCTGATTTCTATAATATAATCTTATGTGATGAAAATTATACTCTGATTGCATTATGATAGTTTGATCTCTATGACAAACCCCTGTGAATTCCCCCTCTTTTGAGGGGAGTTATTGAACCTATGCAAGAACTGTCTTTAAAATAAAAAGCTCTACAAGATGTGTGTTAGCTAGAGCATATATGGTATCTATGTAATAATCTAATACAATGTTCATACATAACATTGGAATGTAAGATAATCTAAGCATAATTTTGTAATGTTTAATGTATGTTATGTTTATCATTCACAAGGATGTTAAGATACATATAAAAATGTATTTAATAGTAAATATAAGTAATAAATAAGTAGTACCTAAGAGGCTGGGGCACAATGCCCAATTTATCACCCAAGTAGGAAGGGCAGATGCATGAGGTCCCTCATGGCATCTAAAACCTAAGTGTGGAACAAGTAAGAGGTAAGTGTCATGGTCATGATGCATATAATAAAGCATACATATAACACACATGAGGCATGAAAAGTAGGTCAAGAGGCCATAATATAAGGGACATGAGCACATGTCACTAAATATAAGAAAGCAAGGAATACAAGTACATGTTCAAATATACATATACATAAATAATAATAAAGTTAGATTAGATCCACATAAAAGGACATGTTCAAATTTATACATACATAATTAAGAAAGAACACATAAGGACATGGGGACATGTCCAAAGCATACATACTATGAAAATAAGTGGTTTAGATCCATAGAGCAATGGAATATTCAAATATCCTTGAATAAAATAAGTATAGAGATATAATCAAGTCTAAACTAGGAAAGCTAGAAATGAAAGTATACATGAACATGTAATACAAATCTATGTAATAACCAAGACGTACATGTGTTGAGTCTAAATTAGTATATCCATAAAAAAATCTAAGTGTATAATGATCAATATTATTATATAATAATGATAAATATTTGATGTAGAGTTTAGAAATATTAAACCTAGTAAGTGAAACTTCATATAGGGTTCCCCTTAATGGGAAAATGTGTCAAATAAATAACCCACATATCTGTGTATATTCCCCCAATGGGTAGATAATAGGAAATCTATATCAATGTATTAGACCTAAGTCTTGTTGCAATTTTCAACATTTGAAAAGAATAAGTGAAGCATGTATGTATGATAAAACCAACTATACAAAAATAGCTAGCATATGTAATGTCTAGTGAATATAAGAAATGTAAACATGGAAATACATACAATCTATAATTTATATGTTTCTAAGTAAATATTTAAATGTTTGTCTTTTGAAATATAATATTATTTTTGTATCTTATGGAAATAATCTATATACAAGTAACATAAAAATGAAACTATGTACAAGGAGCAAGAGAGAAGGAAATTATGGGAAAGAAAGGAGGAATAATACTAATTCATGTTTGTCATGAGAGACTCACTATTAATGAATCCTAAGTCAAATAAAGTAATAGTGATCAGGCAAGGTAACTATGGTCCCAAAACTTGTTTTATTGAGTGATCTATAGATGGCATTACCTATGAAGTGGTGCTAAGAATGTTTGAAACTAACTATGGTGTCTTATGAATTTTAAGGGTTTTAAGGACCCATCTCATACAATATGTTGTATATTTCATAGGTTCTATGTGCTAAAAACCTTGATAACTCAATAATACTAATCTCAAAAGAAAATGAGTGGAGCAAGGCCCTCTAAATTTTGTGACATATCTTGACATAGGGGTCTCTCTAATAATGGTCTCCATGGGAGAGTGTGTGTATTTGGAAACACTATATGAGTATGCCTCACCTACACTGGTGGATCCACTAAAATATATGGTGTACTAATCAAAATAATGGCCAAATTTATAACTGGTAATTGAGTTATAACTAGTAACTATAGTGTAATTTCCTATTGGACAAGTAGAGGATATTCACATGAAATACCCTCAAATCTGATCACCTAATTTACATGTATATATTTAAGTAATCTATGTTCCTATGATGGATGGGTTGGATCATAACTATTATATCCATGGCCTACCCAATATCATGTCAAATGTGCCTACACTAGGTACTACTAATAATCTAGTGGGCATATTTTTTAATCCAACCTGTAGTGGAAGTATAATCTCCTTGATGGAGCTTTGAGCATGGCCACTAAAACCATAAATAAGTATGCCTATAGGAGATATATCCTACTCTATATACCCTAAATTTTATAGAAGTGTGATAGTGCACATGTTAATACTTGACCCATTATCAACCATAATACTTTGTATATGATGATGATCTGTGTAGGCTCATACAAATAGTGTATATAAATCTGAATCATCATCAATAATCTCTTACTCTAAGAAGATGATGAGTGGTGTATCTGGTACTTTAGTATGGTACACACCACTGATATTGTGTAAGGGGTGTGAATCATCTATAGTAGTGTGATATGATGTTTGTGGTGGATGTGCCTAGTATATGTAGTAAACACTTGAAGTACCCCCTACCTCATTTTTGTGTGCTTTGGAAACATATCAAAGAATATTTTTAAGGCCTTATCTTTCATTTTTTAAAATTTGGGTGCCTTTTTAGGTGTGCCCACATCAATAATGTTAGCCTCTATCAAATCTTGTATCTTATGTTTCAATGTGATGCATCAATTTGTTGTATGGCCTAGTGCCCTGTGATATTCATAGATTTCATTAGAATCATATATTTTTATAATAGTTTGTGTTGTATCAACATTTTTATGGAAGGGAGAGATATGACATTGCATTCTAGGAGCTATTATAAAACACATGTTGGTGATTCATCAAGGTTGGTGAAAAATCTCCATGGAACATTGATAAAACTAGGTGAGGAGATGATTCTAAAGCTACATTAACTTTGGCCTTTGGGTTACTCTTGTTTTTAGTGACCCTTAACTTGTATGGAGGATTATTTTATTTTAATCCACTTGTATATTTTATTTTACCCATTCTTGAATTCTCTTTATTTCATTATATGGCATAAATATATGAAGGTTGGAAACTTCTTGAACAAGATAGTTTCATGTAATGTTGGTAATAGGTTTTATTTGAATATGTTTTAGAGATATTTTTCTACCATGGGGATAATCAATCTAGACAATATAGTCTTATATCACAAGACATATTTTGTAATAGTCTCATTTTATTTTTACTTTAGTTGTGTTACTTGAGCATATGAGATCTTATCACTAATGTTTATTGAGAAGTATACTAAAAACATATCTGCCAAATGATTAATTATGGTGATAGACTAATTTGATATATAATATAACTATTTTAAGGCATAATCATTTAGACTATGTGTAAATAACTTAATGATTAACCAACAATTGGACATGTATTCCAACATGCTACATGGAAAGCTTAGATATGGTGCTCTAGGTCACCCTTACCATCATACAATGTAGTCTTAGATCCCATGAATCCAAATGGAAAAGGATTTTCCACTATGTGATGTGCTAAAGGTTTATATAAACAAACATTAGAATCTAAGGCATTTGATTACCTAATGTATCCTTGCTCAATATTTAACACCTTAGCCTATAGAGAATGAACCTCATGTATAATGGATTGTATATTTGGAGAGGAGGAACTAGCCATGGAAGCTGTAGCTATCAATGAAGGTTTTTGAGTTAAAAATGGTTTTTGTACCCACTAATTTGGCCCCAAACTAGGTGTAACAAAGGTTTTATCTTGGGTATTATAATATTGACCCTTATTTGGTTTTTTCTTTATTTCCTTTATGGATTGTAGAATGTGTGCATGATCATGGGGATAATCCTAAAGTCTATCTCTGAATCTCTATAGAATCTCATCCTTATTGATAATTATATTTTCATTGTTAAGTGGGGGGAGAGTGTCCTAATTCCCATCTTGTGTATTATCTTGATATTTATTGTATTGTTCATCTTTGGATACATTATCATTAAATCCCACATAATTAGAGTGTGAAGGATCAATTATGGGAGTTTTAATTGGTCCCTTATCCATGGTATAAGTTTGAAAAAGAGGAATTTTATTATGCTCAATAAGATTTTTGCTAAGCCTAGCACTTCTTATTAAGGGAAGAGAGATAGATTTTTTAGATGGAATATAGTAAATAAAGTGAAATAGGGATACTAAAATAGAATGTATGAAATTTGAAAATATTAACATAACTAATGAAAATAGGGGAAAAAAAAGATACAAACCTTAGTAACATATAGAGTTTGGGTTTGTGCAATATTCGCAGTAAGTCAGGTTCACCAAATGTTTTAGCCTTTTAGGACTTAGATAAATGTAAATCCTATGTTGTTAAAGGGCTGAGTATATTAAACTAAGAAATATAGCCATTTATTTATTATAGAATTTACTAAATTTGACCTCTTTTAAAATAATAATAAATAATGTAAATGAGAACTTAGTTAGAAAATGACAGAGATGGATGATCTAGAGACTAAAAACTAAGGTGAAGCCTAGTTTAAGTGTTGAAAACAAGGTTTAGGTGTCAAAAACCCTCTTATATAGTATCACCCTAATTATTTATTAGTACCATGTGGTACTAGTGTCCCTATTTTGGTGGTAGTGTCCTCTATACAAAATTATTTTGAGCTTTTAGGTACACTTGTCTCTAGGTTTGTCAAGCCTATTCCTATGCACATGAGTTATAAAACCCTATAGATGACCTATTTTTTTTGGTTTAATGAGAAAACCCTAATCCCCCATATTATTAAGGCATTCATTTGATACAAGTAGTAATGTGTGTGTTTTAGTGGGATAAGTTGGACATCCACAACACCCCACTATAATGAGAGTTGCCTACATCCCAATACTCTGAAGAGGGATCAAGCCTGATGTAGTTATCCCCACCTAAGTGTTGGTACAATTTTAAGTGAAGCTAGTATGATTATAGACCTAAGTGATTTGAATGTGCTTGAGATTATACATCTAATTAATCTGAGCTTAGGAATGTTATATATGGTTGTATGTAAAAGTAGGGAAGAATAGGGATTGATAACCTTAATTATGAAAAATATATTATGAGATTGTATGTGTAATTTGCATTCAATTTCCATATAGTGGTTATAGGTATAAAATTCATGTATATATAATTTGATGGTGCTTGTGTGGGTGCTAAAAGTGGTCTAGGTAGACCCTAGGTAGTCTAAGTTTTGAAAAGGTATCCATTTATGGAAAAAAAGAGGGAAACAATACTTGCACCAAAATTGGGACACTAGCACCATATGGTGATATTGTCCCTATTATGGTGTTAGTGTCTAGGTGGTAGAACCTAAAGCATAAAGGGCCAAGATGTAATAATGAGGGTTTGGGTCTGCTTTAGGGATGACTAGGGATGCTTGTGGCCTATAAAAAGGTTGGATAGGTGTGAAAATAGGCCCTAAGATAGGTTTAGGGCTAAGCTAGGGATAGTTGGTCTCAGTTAGCCCTTTAGATGATTAAATTATGTAATATTTAGAATATAACCAATAAATCTATGTGATTAATTACATGATGATTTTCTAGGTTTATTAAGGCATTGTTACTTCATCAAGTTTATTTTCTGCTTACTAAATCATGTTTTGTTGATGATTAATGGAATTTTTATGAAATAATTACATCTATGATAGTGTTAATTATGATTTAAAGGTACTGTTCATGTTTAAAATCACTTTATAATATGCTCTAATCACCTCATTATTACATATAATTAAACCTAACCTACCTAGTTTCCCCTCTTTATGACTCAAGTGATCATGTAAGGTCCCATTAAGTGATATTCCAACATGATATTCAATTCATTAAATGTTGAGGAGCACAGTTGGATTGATGTACTTGTGATAAATAATATGGATTAGACTCTAGTACCCCAAAATTTTGGTTCTATTTTTACATAAGTCACACTTTGTTTCTATGATGTTAAATGGATTTGACTAGGAGAACATAGAGATGGTTGGATAATTTTTTATGCATGTGAGCTATTCATAAGTTTGGAGGTGGAGGTGGCATGAAATTTGGAAGGTATCAAGGATAATTTCCACATAGAAAGACCAACTGAGTGTGAGCTCAAGAGGAATATATATATGATGCTAATAAATAGAGGGTAATGTCCAATATGGATCCTAAGGAGAGGATGGATTCTAACTCAAAGATGTTGTGAGAACCTGTAGAGAAAATGAAGGGCATGAGGAAGACTCTCACAAAAAGAACTTATGATCTAGTGAAGATGTTAATGAGTAAGAGAAGGACTTGGAAATTAAAGGATCTTATGAAGGAGATCATTACAAGGAAGATATTGAAGAAGTGCCCAATTCCATTTGACCTAATGTGTGTGCTCATGTACTTCATTATGAATTAGATAAACATTTTTAGGACACCATAGAGGTAGGTAATATAGGAGGATTCATTATCAAAGTAGGAGAAGAGAACTCGCTAGAGCAGTTCATCCCATATCTACTACTTGACCCAGTGGATGCATAGCTAACATATAAAATTAATATCATGTAGCATATTATTCCATTCATAAGAGAGGATACGGGGCCCTCACTAAGTTTTTTGACCTAGATTTAATCAATAGGTATTGGATTACCATTGGTAGCCCATCAAGTGATCCAAATAGATGAGGATCCATTTTGAAATTAATAATAATACCTTATGGAGCCATACCACCAACCATAAGAAGATAAATCTTAGGTGTACCTTCAATAAGTATGTAATTGATATAATCCCTAAAGGAACTAATTAACCATGTGTTTGTCCCTCAAATCTACTATGGAATGACCTTGATCTTACTTAAGTATCATGGAGTCAAGAATGACACAAAGTAGGTTCACATGTATGAGCTCATTTTATAGGTGAAGGGGGTCACTTCACCCAAAATGAAAGGCAAATCTATTTTCCACCACTCTATTATATTATGCACATACATGGTATTATAATATAGAACCTATTTAGACCATAGTGGACTACAATTTCCTAAAGGACAAATTCCTAAATGAATTCAACATCCCATAATTTGAATATCAGGGTATCACCACACTCAAGGAGATCAATTAGTAACTAGGAGAGAGTATTCACAAATATGATGCTAGGATTAAAAATCTAATATCTAATTCTTTTTATGTGCTTCACCCTATAAATCTTGCTTAATGGTTTGTTTGGGGATTGATTCCACTAATTTTTTTTGCCTTCTAAGTGAATGTTCATAGAATCTAAAGAGGCACTTGATGTTTCACTGAGAGTTCAAGTTGTTGGCACAATGTACATAGGTATCAACCTATAAATAGAGGCATAGGTCATGACAATGGAGTCATTGTTATAATAGCTTTTGGCCCACCATGCACATAGTACACACCCTAGTTTATAGTGCATTTGTTATAATATGAATGGATACAACTAGAATAATTACCTAGGTGTAATGTGCACATCTTAATCATCTCATGTGATATTTTCCATAAGGACCATGATACTCACCATTTCCCTCTTTTACAAAGTGCCACTCAAATTAAGGTATCCCTATATTATAAAATTTATGAAACTCTACCCATAATACTAATGATTACCAAGTGATAGATGAATTCCATGAGGTATGAGAGCAAAGCGAACAATTGGATACTATAAGACCTTCAAATTATGGGCTAGAAAACCTCAAATGTGGAAACTAAGAAAAAAAACATGGAAACATATATTGTGTAGGAGGATGTGATAGAGGTATGTTTCCATAATTCTCTTATTATAATTGTAGTATTTTGGACCTCTTTTAGTTTAATTTTCCTAGTATCCCACTTGTGTGTATTATTATGGTGAACATAAGATTGAGGACTACATATACCTATATGCGAGTCTCATGTAAAAGGTAAAACTTAATAAATGTGCTCAAATGATCTAATGTGTACACAAGCTAAGGGAACATAAGAGAAAGAAGAATTTTGGAGCTAAGGTCCATGCATTGAAAAGTAATGGCACAACTACATATAAATCAATAGATCCTAGAAAAAATCCATTCCAATATGTACATCTAAGGGATAAATAGCTAAATTATCATATCATGAGCCTCACAACTCATTACAGACATAGGTTTTGAGTAGGTCATTACTTGTAATATAGAGCCTATAGGGAGAACTCTAACTCTCCCTAGAGATAGAGGAGAAAACTCAAAGAAAACTTTGGGCTCATGAGGATAAATTTGGTAATATTACTACCTATTCACTCTCATAATATATGATGGGATGATTCCCATGATGAAAAATATCCTAGCATAATGTGATAACATGCAACTAATGAATGTCTTCATCCCAAATGTACCATAAGGATGTGAGGTAAAGATCACATAGAGCATAAACTATGGTTAGGAGTTTCTCATAGATTTTTATATCAATAAATGGTCATTATGTGACATCCAAATGGACACTATCACTAAAGTGATTGTCCTCACATGATATTTATTACATAATATGGGTAGTCCTATGTTGTATCCCTCACCTCATGTTTTTTTCATGGACAACAAGACTAGAATTAAACCCATAAGGCTTATACTATTAGAATTAAAATGACTGAGAGGGGGGTGAATCAGTATTAAAAACATTTCTTATCAATTACACTTAAGTAATCATGAACTATTCAAACAAGCATAAGCACCTATCCACATAAGCATGAAACTTAAGAACACATCACATATGTGGAAAACCCTAAAGGGGAAGAAATCCCACTAATATTTTTAAATTTAATATATTATTATAAGACAAAAACTAAATTTATTTAAGTACCAACTCCATATGGAGCACTAACCCCAACTAGCCAAGCACCCACTTGACTAGGATTTAACAAGCACCCATTGTAAGGAGACACCAACCCCCTAGATGAATTACAACCAACTCAAACACCTGATTGATTTCATCACCTTCAAAATTATATTTTTATCATAAAATAGATGATGATCACCTTATTTTTCTCTTCACACTCTTTAACCCTCTTAAACTGCCTTCTAGGCTTCTTCGCTTAATTAGGTCTCTTTAAGGCTAATTAGGCCATATGGCCTTGATCTTCATATGTAAAAAAACTATCATATATTCATTATATATTCTATATACTCCACTTACAGTCTAAAATACCTCCTTCTACTCAAAAATGCATTATTTCTTTCGTATACACTTTGCTTCCTCAAATGTGCCTAAAACTATCATGTATATATACCATTCCTTTTTAATATACCTCTTGGTTAGACATACACCCTTAACCTCTTAGTTCATTAATATAATAAATCTTAAGACATATTTTAGACATTAATAAAATGATATTTGAGTCCCTTTTGGTCTAAAATGACTCGTTTAGGCTTTATTTCATTTTTAGGTCTCATGGAGACCTATTAGGCCTTCTTAGACACACATTACACTTTACCTTCCTTGGAACATTTTAAAACTCCAAAAATGGTATGAATATATCATATAAAAATTAAATATACCTTATCCAATATTTTATAAGCACCATGACACTTTTTATGTCCAACCACCACTTGAAACACTCCATTAACATTGTTCACATTAGGCCTTTAAACACACATAAAAGTCTATCATAACAACTAAAGATAACACATCATTTAGACACATAAAAATGACAATAAATCACTTATATATAACCTACATGTTATTTAAAATATCACCATATGCATTATACACTTTTACTTAGGGAATAAAGCCACAAAAACACCTCTGTAACTCACTCACTTAGAACTACCAATTTTCTTCAAAGACCAATCATGGTGACTCAACCTTTCAACCCCTATATAGACATTTTTAATGAATTATTATGAATTTATATGAATTCATTCTAAGCACTTAAGAGAACTCCAAACAAATTTTCATGCCTTTTCCTTCAAAATATGACCTAAAACTTCATGAAAAAACTTTAAATAATATAACTCACCTCTAAAAATTCTTACATAATCTCAAACACCTTAAAATCTGATCATGACCCCTCATTATGCCACATTTTGTCTCTTTTCTCTTTAGACCTTGACTTGTAACATTAGGCCTTAAAAAAAACCTTCATGATTCTTTATATGCACTATCCACCTCAATCACATACTAAAAAAAACTCTCTAATGATTAAAAACTACCATACATCCTTCATATTCCTTGAAAATAGATCATGATGCCTCATTAGGCCAGGCAGGGTCTAGGAGTGGTCTAGGTGCAAACTTGGTCTAAAGGTCTTACCCCTATAGGCTCACCATAAGACTCTCATGAGTGATCCAATGCCTCACATAAATGATTAAGAAACCTCATACAACCACTCATTCCTGTGTGCACTCATCTCACCAATTCATCATGGTCATACCTTCTCACAAGGTCTCTTCATGTCATGACTAGGCTTAGACTACTTAAGCACTTGACCTCAAAGACTTTTTACCTATGAATTTTTAAAAAATGTTAATAATAAATCAACATTAATAAACATTTAAATACTCTCTTTCACACTACATAACTTTTTTCATGCTTACATATTCAAAATTACCTTGAAAAGTGATCTTCATGTCTCAATAGGCCAGGCAGGGTCTAAGAAAGATCTAGATGCAGACCTAGAGTGAAGCTTCTACCCTTGTAAGCTCACTTTTAAACACTTATGAGTTCATCCACTTCTCATACTCATTCCCATACAACATTCACAATCTTTCACATGCTTGATATCACTCACCTTGTTATGCCACTATCTCATACTTCGACCATGCCATGGCTAGACTCAAACTTCCAATGCACTTGATGACTGACCCATTCCTTCCATTAAAACATAATACATTAGTTTCCTTCAAATTATCTCATGATTTCAAATTTTCTCTTTCCTTTAAATTCTCTCTTTCCTTCAAATTATCTCTTACTTTCAAATTCTCATGACCACACTCTTCTAAATACATCTTGTCTCATCACATACTACCAACTAGGCTTATTATGCTTCCTTTACATGGCTCACCCTTCCATGATATATACCTTTATATCAAAATTTATATCAACCAATATAGAAGAAAAATCTCAACAAAATCACCTTGTCACATCAATCTCACAAGCTCATACCTCAAAGACCACTCACCATGCATCTTCACTAGATGCACCTTGACATCAATGACACCAACCTTGACATCAATGACATCAACCTTGAAATAAATGACATAAATTCTCAAAAAGCTCCCCTTTTTCATTTATTTCAAGAACACTAAAATTTTTTCATTCTCATCTCCCCTATTTTGGTCTTTATCCCCCTTTGACATTAATGACAAAGGGTCTTCCATAAAATGCTATCTAGAGTTAAACCTTTTTGTAATAAAATCTCAATACATAAAATATGAAGAATTATAGAAGCATGATCCCCATTAATTTATGTATACCTCATTCAAATTAACTCAAATCAAAATACCACTCATCTTATCCTTGATATGATTGATATGACTCAAACCTTTGATCACACACTAGGACACCATATTCTTGGCATCAACTGAAGAATTCAAGAATCTCCCTTTGTCTTCATATCTTGAGCTCACCACATGAGTCATTAGGAGTATCAAAACATCCTCATATTCCTTAAAACATTTTTATACCAATACCACTTCTTAACACATATCAATCTCAACTACCAACTTTTATAAATAAGGAACAACTTTTTGCTTACCTCTCATATACCAATAGTACTTCCATCTTTGTAAACATTCTTCAACATGTATTCATGATATTTACCAATATTATAATGACTAATTAGTGTCTCCATGAATCTTTATGGAGTCATCCTTAATATAGGGTACTAATACAAAAAAAATCAAGAGATTCCCATATCTCCATTCTCTCATAAGACTGATGATCCTTTAGGATCTTTTTAGGCTTTATTAGTCTCTTTGGCTTGGCCTCTTCATCATTTGTATGGTCAAAAATCTAAGGTGATAATGAACACTCTTTATACTCTTTAATATATACCATATGATCTACCATATCAAATAGTTTAGTTTGGCTTGTAGACTATTCAAGACTAAGCTTGATTGTCTTTGGCTTTCATACCTTGGTTTGTCTTCTTTCTTGAACTCTAAGATCTTGAATCTTCTCATTATATCTTGATGATTCATGATGATATAATATTATTTTTTTAGGATATCTAACAAAATTTGGCTTCATATTATTCTTAAGGTCGACCTTCTTGTTCACATTAGCATTCTCTTTTTGATTTACTTTAAAACCAAGACCTGCCTTATCATTGGCAAACTTCTAACTACTCAAAATGTCATATAGAGCCATAATTCTATTTTCAAACTTATCATATATCTTCATACTTAAATTTTATTAATATAATTTTTAATTTAAGGACTTTATTTTTTATTCATACCAAGTGAATTCTTCTTTTTTATCCTTTATCCTAGTAGTGACTATCTCCATCTGAGTTTCAACTTGATTGATGATGTCATCATGATCCTTGGATGTGTTACTTAGTCTCTTTTCAAAAAAACCAATATTCTCTTAATATTCCTTAAATAATTATCTTAGTTTATTATTCTTCCTTATTTATAACTTTAACTCCTTTAGAGCACTCACCAATTCTACCTTAAAGCTCATATCAACCTCTTCTTCATCATCCATAAGGCCTTTCCATTTTGAGCAACCCTCATTATCTATTTCTATATCCATGAATAAGGTTTAATTTTTTTCATTCTCATTACTATCATCATCAATATCATATGTACTTGTGTCACTTACATCAAATGAGTTATTATCTTCTTTGGTATAGAAACTTCTCTTATTCTTGAATGACCCTTTCTTGCCTTCATACTTCCTAAAGTTTTTCTTGTTTTTATTAAGCTTATTATCATCACCATCATGTTATTAATCATGCCCAATCTTATCCTTGTTAGGACACTTACATTAAAATTAGCCAATCTTACCATAGTTGAAACATTTGAAAGGTAATTTACCTTTGTACTTACCAAATCCAAACTTCAATTTCCTTGTAAACATGGCTATTAATTCATTATCATTAATATCTAAACATACCTCATCCTTTAACTTCTTAGATTTTGACTTATTCTCATATTTTAATGTTTCTTCCTTATTAGGATGTCTTCCTTCATTTTTTCTCATCTCGTAGGTAGTCAATATGCCATGAAACCCATCCATATGAAGTGTGTCTATATTTTGCATTTCTTCTACTGCAGACACCTTTGAATCAAATTTAAAATTTAGGGATCTCAATACCTTTTGTATAATTGTATACTCTTTCACTTCTTCTTTTATACCTTTTATGACATTAAAAACTTCATCAACCCTTAATAAGTAGGATGAAATTCTCTCATCTTCCTTCATACTCAGACTTTCAAACTACCTTCTGTGGGTCTACAATTTAGCCATCTTTATTTCTAAGATTTCCTTTAGTTTGTTAGTCTTGATTAAAAGGACATGATATGATACCATATGTATAAATAAAAATTACTAAGATGGGGGTGAATCATTATTCAAAACCTTTCTTATCAATTACACTTAAGAAATCATGAACCATTCAAACAAGCATATAGATCTAGCAAGCATGAGAACTTATCCAAATAAGCATGAAACATAAAAACACATCACATATGTAGGAAAGCCTCAAGGGAAAGAAAACCCATTAATCCCTGAAAATGGAATACAATCCCATAAGATAAAAACCAATTTTATTGAAGCACCAACTCCACATGGATCACCAACCCCAACTAGACAAGCACCCACTTGCAAGGAGGCACAAACCCCCTAGATAAATCAGCACCAACTTATACACATAATTATTTTTATTACATTAATAATGATATTTTTCTCATAAAATATATTATTATCACCTTATTTAGCTCTTCACACTCTTTAGCCCTCTCAAACAACCTTTTAGGCTTCTTCGCTTAACTAGGTCTCTTCAAGACTAATTAGGTCATATGACCTTGATCTACATATGAAAAAACACAATCATATCATAATTATATATTATAAATACTCCATTTATGGTATAAAATACCTCTTTATTCTTAAAAATGTGTTATTTAATTTGCATACACTTTACTTCCTCAAATAGGCCTAAAATTGCCTTGTATATATGCCATTCCTTGTTCATATACCTCTTGGTCATCCATACACCCTTAAAATATTAGATAATACATAATATAGGTCTTATGACATATTTTAAACATGAATAAAACAATTTTTGAGTCCCTTTTGGTCTGACATGACTCAATTAGGCCTCATTTCACTTTTAGATCTCATGGAGACCTATTAGGCATTCTTAGACATACACAACACTTTTGCTTCCTTGGGACATTTTCAAAATACACACATGTAGGAAAATATCAAATGAAAATAAAATATAACTTATAAAAAATTATAAAATCACCATGAAACTTTTTAGGTCTAACCACCACTTATAACACTCCATTAGCATTGTTCACATTAGGCTTTTAAACACATAAAAAAGTCTATCTTGAATAACTGAAGATAACACATCATTTAACCACACAACCCTGAAAATAAATCACTTATATATAACTTAAATTACATGAATAATATCACCATATTAATTATACACTTCCATTCATGTAATAGAGCTTCAAAAACACCTCTATAACTCACTTAGAACTGTGAATTTTCTTCAAAGACCAATCATGGTGACTCAAACTTCCAATACCTATATGGAAATTTTAAATAAATTATTATGCATGTAAATTATCTTCTGACATCTCCAAACCATATTCAAATATAAACATCATATATTCTAGTGGAAACTATTGGTCTTATAGACCAATTTGTTGACCTCATTATATGCACCTCACTAATCCAGACAAGCCATTTTAGCTTCATCATTTTAACCATTGTACCCAACTTCCAATATTTATACCAAGAATAAATAAGACATAAAAGTCACAAAAAACATATCCATTCACTTTTTCATCATTATATAATGATAACACATTCCCAATAATCTTCTCACTCCTCCCTAGGTTTTTCATTATTTACACCATTAGGCATGTTAGTGACTAGCTAACTTGGATGACTAATTCATCACACTTTAGGAATATAAATTTTCCATAAACCTTAATTTAAAAAAAAAACATGAGTCTTTACCTTCTTCCTCCATCCATTTTCTTACTATGGCAAATGAAAATTTTGACTTCTACATCAACTTCTTCAAAAACAAGGTTATAACTCAACATTTTTTATTTCTCTCTAACCAATACCACCTAGATGTACTTAGGAGAGTTTACTACAAGTTTTAATAGATTATATAAACATACCAAACCATTATAATAAATTTTTAGCAACATATTCAACATTGGATCTTTATTAGGGTTTTAAGAGGGTTTAAACATGTTTTCATTCTTAACAATCATTCATAAAGCATAGCCCCTCAATCTAAAAATTAATGCCTATAAATTTAAGATATAAACCTTACCCATATAACATGAACTACTTAGGTTCACATTCAAAGTTTTTATGAGATAATGAGCACAATAAAATCCTTCTCAAGTTGAGAACCCTTTATTTTGAGCACTTGAGAGACCTCCAAATAAATTTTCATGCCTTGTCCTTCAAACTATGACCTCAAATTAAATAAAAAAAATTTAAACAACATACCTTACCTTTTTTAATGATTACATGATCTCAAACACCTTTAAATCTGATCATGACCCCTCATTAGACCACATTCTCTCTCTTTACTCTCTAGACCTTGACCTACAAACCACATTAGGCCTTAAAAATAACCTTCATGCCTCTTTTCATGCACTCTCTACCTCAATAATATACTCAAAAAACATATCTCATGATTAAAAATTTCCATACATCCTTCATATTCCTTTATAATATATCATGATGTCTCATTAGACTAGGCAAGGTCTAGGAGTGGTCTAGGTTCAAACTTTGTTTAGAGGTCTTACCCCTATAGGCTCACCCTGAGACTATATTGATTGATCTAATTCCTCACATAAATTATCAATAAACCTCATAAAACCAATCATTCATGTGTACACTCATCTCACCAAGTCATCATGCTCATACCTTCTCACAAGGTCTCTTTACGCCATGACTAGGCTTAGGTTACTTAAGAACTTGACCTCAAAGACCTATTACCTATGCATTTATCAAAAATGGAAACAAGAAAAAAAATTCATAACCATTTAGTACTAAATTTCACACTACATACCTTTTTTCATGCTTGCATATGCAAACTTTCTTGATAAACTGATCTTCATGCCTTATTAGGCCAAGCAGGGTGTAAGAAAAGTTTAGATATGGACCTAGATTGAAGGTTATACCATTTTAAGATCACTTTGAAACACTTATGAGTGAATCCAAACCTCATACTCATTCTTATACAATGTTCACAATCTCTCACATTCCTGAGATCACTCACCTCTTTATGCCACCAGCTCATACTTCTACCATGCAATGACTAGACTCAAACTTCCAATGCACTTAATGTTTTAACCTATTCCTTCCATGCAACCATAAGACATTATTTTCCTTAAAATTATCTCTTACCTTAAAATTCTCTCTTTCCTTAAAATTCTCTCTTGCCTTCAAATTCTCATGACCACACTCTTCTTAGTGCATCTTATCTCATCTCATACTACCAATTAGGCTTACAATGCTTCCTTCACATGACTCACCCTTCCATGATCTATACCTTGATATCAACCTTAACATCAACCAATATAGAATACAAATCTCAATAAAATCACCTTGTCATATCAAGCTTGTAAGCTCGTACCTCAAAGACCACTCATCATACATCCTCACTAGATGCACCTTGACATCAATGACATCAAATTTGACATCAATGATAACACTTCCCAACATATACATGATTATAAAATTGATATCATGGATTTTAAGTTTATCACTAAAATCAAAGTGATATATCTTGTTGAATAATAAAAATACCTGCATTATTGAGAAAGTAATGTTGTTATGCTAACAATATTGGCATGCACTTTAACTAATGCTACATGAGATACAATAATTGAATATAGCATGTGGTTATCCCATTATCTATAGACCAATGTTTACATATTTTTAATTTATGGATTCTATTAGTTAGTTTAAAAACATCTATAACATAAGCTAGAGAATAAGGAAATTGTAAGGCTAAGTGGGAAAGCACCCTAAGATAGGAAGATGCAAAGGTTAAATTAGAGACAATGAGTCTTGTTAGTGATTGATGGGTGTATGAAACATATGAGGTCATTAGGATAAGGTGTGGGGTGATACACATGAAAACCCTATTTTAACATGACTATTAGGTGATGTATGCTAAGAACACATTATCTTATAGAAGGGTTAGCTAAAGATGTGAAATTATATGGTTGTGACCCTAATCTCTAAACATGAAAAAGGGCCCACATACTAAATTTAATCCTTCTACTAAAGATAAAAAATTTAGGTTGTGTCTCACTAAGACAATGGCATATGTAAGTATTCATACCATTGGTATAGGTTACATGCATTATTTAAAAGCCTCCAAATAATGTAATGGTGGGATAGCCTTCAGCTACAACCAATGTCTAGATATTATTCACACATATCACCTCTAAGGGAAAGAAGGTTCCAAAGATATCCAATAAATACATCATTTAAAATTCAAATAATAAGCTACCATATGACATAGGGTTGATAGAAATAGTCTATGTATAGGATTATTAGGTTATGGATAACATATAGTAATGGTGAGATACCCCAGGAATGTTTCAATGGTTATGAACTTATACTAGTCAAGTAATAATGAATTTAATGCCAAGTTGTAATAAGGATTTTTAATCCATTTACTTTAATTATTTTTATTTTGAATGGGGTAAATTATATCCTATACATATTAGTTTCATGTAGGTGGTAATAAAATGCACACACCTCTTAATATCCAACTAATAAAGTTGAGCAGGGGTTTTATTTTCAAATTCATAATGGACACATGTCTAATTATCTCTAGTGAGGTTGGTTTCACTTTATACACTATAAAAAGGTGATTTATACCACCTAAAAACATTAAATTTTGTGCAAACATGATAATAGTTATTATTTTAGGACCTACAGAATAAAGCATCATTGTGCTAAAAGACTAGGTGTAGGTTTTAGTATGGGGTTAACATTGTGCCCAAAATAATGGAAATGTAATTCCCACATAATGGCTAGGGAAAAGGGTTTCACAAAAGAAAAAGAAATAAGAAATATGCATATGATGTGAGAAGAAAGAGGATATCATGCATAAGGAGTTGGTATGTGAAATAAGTCTAGGGTACGGGTAGAGTGTGGGAATAGTAGGATAATACATGGGAATCTTAGGTAAGATCCATGCATGAATAAGGCCTAAATAAGAAGAGGAAATGATTGAATAATGGAAAGAATACCTTTGTGCCAAATAAAATTGGTAGTGTATCATGCCAATAGAATGTATAATGGATTTTTTTGCATGGAAAATGGTAAGACTTCAAGGATAAAACTAGATGACAAGGAAAATAGAGGAGTCATCAGGCCTTTGCACTATTATCCTTGGTATTGTTCATTTAGACTCATTATAAGGTGATAATAAGTTTTTAACCCACCTGATCTACGGTAGGGGTCAAATATCCCATAAGGGGTGTTCAAAGATTATCCTTATTATATAGGTGGGGCCATCAAGGTATTTTCCCCATCTTTTAATGGTATTCCATGTGTAACCTCTAGTAAAGTGGTACACTAGTAGTGGTAATTGGTTGGGTTAATTCCACACACATAGATGCAAGGAACACATCCCATTAAGGCATGAATAAGCTATTATGATATAGAGTATCTTAAATGAGTTAGTCTGTGATTATATGGAGGAGTGGATAAGGGCACAAGAGTGTCAAAATAAATACATGAGATGTGCATGGTGGGATGGTGGAAAGGGCCATAAGAGAAATGGGACCTATGCATAGTAGGCATGATCCCTATAAATATAGATTGGTGTCATTTTAGAGGAAACTCAATAAGAAATAAAAGAAGGATCATGTGCTTTAAAATGTATAAGACAACATGCATCTGAACCCATGTCATTCCACACACTAGGGTGTGAGTTTAACTAGTTAAAGTTAGGGGTAGGAAAGTTGATAAAGAGTGCACAAGTTTTTACTTTCCTCAAGGATAATGAAAACCACCTCATGAGGAGTCACATAGAACCAGGCTTGAAAAAAATTATAAATATAGATGAATTAGTTGTTTATCATGCAAATTTTCATACATCTAGATTATATGAGGAGAGTAATAAATAGATGGACTATTTGTCTAAGGATAGATAATTGTTTTAGTGTGGGGTGATGTTGGGCCATAAAATTAGGTAAGTCCTAAAATACTAATGCATGTAAGCACACATTAGGTAAAGACATAATAACACCAATAGAAGATGAGTGGTGTGTATAATCTAAAAAAATAACTTGTTTACATGCCTAAAACATATTGCCAACACAATAAGCACATAGTCAAAAATTATGCTTACATGCATTAAATAGTAAAATAATAAGACACAAACATGAAAATGCTTGGACCTAGGAACTATAGTAAATATCATGGGGATAAAAATCATAATTAAATTTTAATATAAAATCTTGATATATAATTTTTAAGCAATGTAGAAGATAGAGTCAAATGGCATTAAGAATCACAACACATTAACTTCCAAGTGGGAAAAATAGCAAAATAAGTACAAGAAGTTTAAGTTGATGATAAAAATAGATCTTTGGATCCAATAAAATGTAGATTCCACACAAAGAAATTAGTTGATGTTTATAAATACACTAGTAATATTTTTTGATGCTATAAGTACTATTATTTAAGATAGTTTTAAACATTATAGATAGATTGCCAAATTATATAAAAGATAGATTAAGTATCATGTCATTAGCTTAGGATAGAGATAAAACTAATGTTTAAATTAATAGCATTGTAAGTGATAAAGCAATTTATGCATGAATAATTATGTAATATTTATAATCCAATAAATAAATATATTTGATTGACTTTATGATTATTGTTTAGGTTCATTATGGCACTAATGCTTCATTATGTTTAGTTGTTGCTTACTCAGTCATTTTTTTATTACTATGAACAAAATTTCTATGTAATGAGTAAATATAATCTAGTGTTAATTATGAAGTAAAGGTAGTGTGTATGTGAAAAATTGCTTTATGCCATACTCAAACCTCCTCACCATTTCACACAACTAACCCAACCTACCCAATTTCCCCCTCTTTGTGCCTCAAGTGAGCAGGCAAGGACCCCTTATATGATATGTTGGTTCTATAGTCAATTCCTTAAAATTTGAGGGGTATGGTTGGATTTGTGTGCTCATGATAGACAATTTGGACTAGAATGCGGCATCCCAACACCAAGTAATTCATCGTAATAGGGGGTACAAGCTATTTTAAAGGACTGATGTGAATATAAATTAGGTTACAATGTATATATGTAACTTATTTATTTATCTTAGTGCTTGTAGAATTTTTTTAATGGGGTATTTATTGGATCTATTTTCCTTCCTCTTCTTTTTTTGTTCCCTATTAGGTTTAATTATAATTGGATAAGTATAGATTTATCAAAATATTATTTATGGATAGATGTCTAGTTTGGCAATTAAATTATGTGGACTTGGAGGGTCAATATCATATTTTGATGTATTTATGTTGTATTTTATGGATGGAAACCCATTAAACCTCTATTTTATCAATAAAAAATATTATCTATTATGGTTTAAATCCATGCAAACATTTTTTGAATTTACTTGAAACCTATGATAGCCACAAAATTCATTAAGATTATAAGATCTAAGTAAGGGTATTGAAGGATCCAACTCCATTATCAGTGTCACATCTTAATTTATATCTAAGATTAATAGCCTGTTGATCAATAGATTTTCATGTTTTTTACTTGATTAAGCTTTATTTCATATGTTGATTATGGGACAGTTATATGATGCTTAATTTACATGATTGATTTGCTATGAGATTAGTTTTACTTTTATATTTTTTTGCATTATTGTCATGTTCATTAGTTAATATAACCATATTTTATGGATATATTTATGTTTTGGGCTAAATAACTTCATTATTGTGAGGTGGATGTAGGATAAATCCATCCCTCAGAGTGTGATGGAGGAAGGGCATCATCGAAGACAGTGGAGTATATGGAGGCATTAGGGGATGATAGAGAGAGAAATTGGAAACCCACACACACACCATAATAGATTAGCATGATTTATGTTTATTTTTTGAGTTACATAATTGTAGTATGTCTACTATGATCTTATTTTATGTTTGATGATATTCTTATTGTTTGATGATCATGTTGTTTAGATTGTGTGATTTCACTAATCTAGTTGTATTATTGCATTAATGGTTGTTAATGATATTGCTTGGTTGAATGAGTGAATCTATGCATGTTTTAATGACTTACTTAGTCTTGGATATAGTTGAGTGTATTATATTTAGTGATTTGTTTAGACTCATAGCTATAAGTATTAGATGGATTCTAATACTTTGTTTGATCATTGTTAAGTGATTATCATACATAGAAGATTATTATTGTTTATAATGATTACATATCCAAGTCAATATAGGTGATTTCATTTCTAAATGATAAACTAAAACATCATTATATTTAAATTAGTGTTGACTAAGGTTGAATTATTCATATAATTAAACAATGATTATATTATTGCATGACTAGGCAAAGTCATAGTGTTAAGCAATGTGTTTATGATTTATAGTGAAGGTTGTATTAGTTGCATTAAATTTAAAATATATATAATTTTTGAAATACTTGTTATTATAACCAATGGTATTTTAATAAAATATGCTATATCAATATTGTCATATGAAATAATATGGTTTCAATGGCTTTAGTGAAGTTGATGTTATTATGAATTGGTAATGGTTTTTATGTTTAAAGGACTTGTCACTATAGTCGATAACCTATTTTTGATTCAAACTAGTCGAACATATCTTTAAATTATATAATTTTTGATGTATGGATATTTATCAGGATCAACAAACATGCATAGTTTGAAAGGGATAATATAACTTTTATTTTATCTATTTAATCATTCAAACTTTCAAGATAATTAGGGCTAACTTGGAATTGATTTAATGTCAATCATATCAACTTAATAAATGAATAGTTTTATTTAGTTTGTATGGAAAAACACATAGTTCTTTAGGATTTCACTATGAGTTGGTTAATTGGTTAGTCATCTATGGATCCCTTATTATTCAAATTATTTTTATCATTAGTAGTCAAAAAATAAATATTGGTTAGGACATGACAACATGAATCTAAATCAACATTATCTCCTACATTTTTCTATAAGTTTCTCATAATATATGGATGAATCATTTTATTTTGGATAGAAAATATTTTATGAACATCCAAATCCATAGTTTTCTATCTTGGTTTATATGAAGCTCACAATTTTTCCTATTTTTGAAACAACAATCATCCTTCCTTGGTTTCCTATATTTATTTATTTATTTATATTTATTTATTTATTTCCTAGCAGGATTTTATCTTACATAATTGTGAGAGCTTATATAGAGAGAGGCAACACAAAATACATTAATATCATTAGTATATTCCCATATATATCTTAGAATAAAAACTTAATAATCTCAATTATTTTTCATGAATGTATATAAATAATGATTTTCTTAAAATTTATTTTTGGAGGGCATGACATGTATAGAGAATTTGTGACATCTTGTAAAAATGCATCATGAGGATGAGAAATGTCATATTTCAAAGGCTTAAAATATGAGGATGACATTTTATTTTTCAAAATAAATGTGCTAATAAAATGAATTATTAAGTAAATGAAATCAATGTTAAAATGGAACAATCAATAAATACACAAAAAGAGTGAAAATAATTGAAAGAAACAAATTACAAATAAGCAAGTCAAACAAATAAATCAAATATATATATATATATATAACTACAATATAGAAAATGTTTGATGAGAACTTTAAAAATGGAATATAATAATAAATGAAAATATAAAATGATACATTAAAATTAATAAAAAACAAAATCATTATATAAATTAAAATCTAAATAAATAAATTATAATGAAAAAAATGAGGCCTTTAACTTTAAAATACAATTGTAGATCGTACATGAAAAATGGAGATGTTTTAGTGCATTGTAAAAATATTTGAATAATTTTAATAAATAATATATTTTTAATGTTCCTTTCTTTATGAATGAATTTTTTAAAATGTTGAATATGAGCATGCAATATTGAGATGGTGTGTGGGGGACTTGAAGGAGGATGAATATTGATGTGTAGAGGCATGCAAGGTTGAATTTGAAGGATGGTGTGCATGTATAAGATGGAATGAAACAAGGAAATCAATGGCATGGTCTAGATAAATGGTGCACATGTGAGGGAGATGGGTGAGTTGGGTTTCAAGAAGAGCATAGGGTGAAATAAACAAAAACATATATATGATATTCCAACAAATACCAAATAAAAATTTAAAAGATGATTTTAGAATGGATAATTGTTATTATATATATGTATGTATGTATTTAGATAAGAAAATTTAGGTGATAAAATATAGTTTAATAAAATAAATTTATATGACCTTATGAATAACAGATATGAGAACTATAAACAAAAAAAAGTAAAATCAAGTGTAACACTAGGAGGGTGAAAAAAATGTGTAGTTATAAAACTTTGAAGGTAGGTAAAATTAATAGGGTCACTAAAATGTAATATAAATAAATAATTACACCTAAATGAAACTTAAATAATCAAAATCACTTATAATCAAGCATAACCAATCATGTGAGATATAATATTAATGTTTGATTGATATTTCCAAATATAGAAGTAGGGCATTCCAATATGGTTTTAGTACTTATCTTTTTCTTGTGTTGTTGATCTAAATTTTATTCAACATTCATATATTGAATCTCCAACATGTGTGATTACAAAATATAATTTCTCCTCATTTTCATATAGTTGTTGCACTATCCAAAGCTTAATAAAAATAAAGAGATATTTGGGGGAATGCAATAGAATTGGTCAATAATAAAACTAGTTTTGTATGATTCAAGACCCATATTATGGAAACCACTATAAAAATATGTCTTAAATCAGTAAATTTCATAAATAAAATGATTTAAAAAATACATAAAATCCTAGATCATGCACCAAAATTACTCTATGAAAAATACTAGTTTTAATACTACTAATTTTTATAATGATTACTTGATCTCTCTAGAATGTCTATGAGTGATCAATAAAAAATTTATTACCTTTGATTGTTATATAATGTGTCAAAATTAACTATAACATTTTTATACTTATAGGAGATATTTAAATTTAAATTGAATATCATGACCAATCATGTTGACTTCCAATGTCTAGGACCTAAAAATGAGAAAAGAGAATGACACAAGCATCCAAATTAAAGTGCCTATGAATCACAAGGTAAGATGAGGATAAGATGAGGTGTGTACTATATATTATATAAGATGTATAATGGGGGGATTTTAGTATGTGTAGACACTAAATTTTGGTATAAGCTTTCTTTTTACAATGTTTTTAGAATTTTTTATGAATAAGGGTCCTTAGAAACATAAAATTTGTATTAAACACTTTGAAACATAAATTTTGACACATCCTAACATAATTATACTTTTTTCTACACATTTTAATCTTGTGAACACTTTCCCTTATCCTTCTACCCACTTATTATTTTGGCCAACACAATTTACTGGTTTACATATTAATTATCCCCTATTATATACAATAAACCTCCATAATCCTAAGTAGAACGTCATAATATCCTAAATAATTTAATTTCCTTCTTAGGATAGTATAGGCATTAGTCTTATAGTTTTAGTTTTATTTTAGGTGTTTACCTTTATTGATAGTGTCCAAGAATCCTCAATAATTAATTTTGAAATTGAGGCATCTCTATTTGGTCATCCCAAACACATTTCATGGGTCAATCATGATAGTAAATATCAAAGAGTCATTTATAAATATAAATCAAACATAAGTCCATAATCATCTAGCATTCATATTTAAAATTCCTATCAATCTTGAGAAATCCATTAACACTCTTTTGAGGCATTATCATAAAATCATAAACATACTAAAACCCCTCAAATGAGTATCTCTAGATCCAAATATGAATTAAAAATGTAGGTCAAATTTTTATGTTGTCAATTTTCAAAATATAAGAATTATATTGCATTATATCATGATCATGATGTTGTATGCACATGTGCACGCGTGCACGCATGCGCGCACACGCACACACACACGTGCGCATGCACACGCATACACGCACGCACGCACGCACGCACACACACACACACACACACACACACACACACACACACACACACACACACACACACACACACACACACACACACACACACACACACACACACACACACACACACACGCACACGCACACACGCACACACACACACACACACACACGCACACACACACGCACACGCACACGCACACGCACACGCACACGCACACGCACACACACATGCACATGCGCGCGCGCACACACACACACACACACACACACACACACACACACACACACCTAGTGGGATACATATGTTTGGTTTAAGGCCTTTTTAGAGTATTAGAATGTATCAAATGCCTAATCACTCAATGGGGAGTGTTTGGTACTATCCAAACTATATTTTAAATCCATTTTTCTAAGTCAATGTTATGTTGAAAGTGAAATTATTATTTTAAATAAAATATAAACAAATCAAGGATAAATACATAGGACCAAGGGAAATCACATATACAAATATCATCTACATGTGTAGGTTTAATGAACTAATGTGGAATAGACTTACACAATCAACTGGGACATTACCAACAGATCTTAGACAATAATGGTTGCCATAAGGGTATAAACTTATATAGAAATGTTTGTGCATGTTTTAAGGTCATGTTTCTTTATTTGAGTAGTCATAGAGATAATATATAATAATTATAGAGATTGTGGTGAATCAAGTGATAAAAATAAATCATAAATAAACTAAATGCATCTATTCTCCTTTGTTTTTTCAATTCTAAATATAGTAAATTCAATATTAATCTCTCTTATGCATTAATGTTTATGTGTTTATACCCTATCTAATAGAATATAAATTTAATTAATTACAACTTATTTAGATTTCATTAATCATAAAATAAGTAAAACATTTTAGTGAACCCAATCATTATCTTCATCACAAAAAACCGTAGGGTTTTTCTCTTTAGGATTTCATTATTTCCTTCTTATGGTTTCATATTTCTCATATTTTAGGGTTTGAATTTTAGATCTAATTTCTAATATATTATATTCACATAAGTAAAACCTTAGCAAGCTATAATGAATGTTGATAGTTTATATTTTATGATTCAAGTTATGATTTTCATGATTGTATGTTCCTTTATTGAAATATTTAATATGTTTCCAATTCATGTAATTCAATGGGTTAAATTTATATATAATAAAAATATAGATGATATTAAAAATTAAAAATTCTTATCTCTCCTTAGTAACATATATTGTATGAATATCGAATTTGAGATGATTCTAGTTACTACTTGATGGGAAAGGGCATGTATGACTCATTTGAAAACTCATCCCACTATACCTCAAGGTAGTTATATCACCATCCCTCCCCCATTATTCACCCTATAATAATATTATTTACTGA
>JARHVA010006655.1:390000-517500 GCA_037957365.1 Torreya grandis
AATAAAATTCATACACCCTACTTGATTGGATTACCTTCATTTGGCATGGTGATGCTAAGTAAGCTAGTAAAGTGTGTCTCACTACTTAATTAATACCATAAATGCAAGATTTGGTTAATATATATAGCCAATAGATTCATAAATAGTGGTTCCTAACAGTAAGAATAAAACATGCTAATTATAAGAATAATCAAAATACATACATTTATTCTATCAAATGTATTAATGAATATCAATTATATTATTTATCCCATAAATAATAAACATAAAAAGTACAATTTATACCAACTAGGTATAATATATATAATTAGACTGTGTTTCTAATTTATGTAAATAAATTCAAATGTAGTATATTATATGACAAACAACATATCATAGTCCATTATTTTTATGTACACATTACTCAATACAAAACAACCAATCATAATAATTTCAAGGATTAAATATCTCAAAAATAAAAACATAATCTTCCATTTATACACCCTGTTATAATTTTGGGAGGATGTGTATATAATGATAGTGTCCTATCTCCTCAAGATATTTATGACTTAATTTATCAGTTAATAAACTATAATTATAGGCACACATCTTAATGTACAAATATAAGATATATATTATATATGTTCCTCATCCAAAAACATGTATTTTATGAATTGAATAATAAAAATTTTTACTTATACAAATATTATTCTATTATACTAACAGTAACTTCTATTTTTAAATAATAACTTTATATAATCCAAACAACCATTTAAGTTAACTATTCACAAAATAGAAATCAAGATCTAACATAGGGTCTCAATATTCCCAACCCCTATTGTCCCCTATTTTGGTCATAGGTTCATATACCATTTAGAGATTTTTAAGTATCATTTAACTCAAGTGTAATTCAAATCCATGTTGAACCATATAACCATTCCATAGTCTTTGTAAGCATTTAATCTTATATAGTCTATGCTCAGTTCAAACATATTATCTTACATATTTTTCCCAATTCTACCTTGTTGACTTACTAAATATAATAACATAAAATTTCCATATATGCATTATTGGTTTCCATACATGCTCTAAAACTAGATAACAAAACACACGTCTCATTATTAGGATAATATGAATACAAGATCCTAGTATAATAGTTAACAAATCTATGCTAAAAACCACCACTAGTATATGTTATCAAATACCTAAAAGTTAATATAATTCACCTCTCTTAACATGGGCTATATATATATATATTACGAAAATAGAATGGGCATAGGATTTTAACTATTCAATATATCATGCTAGGATAGTTATTTCCTATCCCTCAACCCGAACATATATTTTACACTAGGTTTTTTAAGATTATACACATAGTTCAAATATTCATATTATTTTAAAGAAAAATTTCCTTATAGTCTATACTCATATATCCTCACGGTTTTGTGTAACAATTACACACACAGTCCATACACACACACACACACATATTCTCATGATTTTGTAAAACCAATGAAACCAGTTCATATATGAATACCCCATGGTTTTCTATCTCACTATAAAACACAAAATATAACACATGTTATAATATATGACTCACAAACAAACTATTAATGTCTATTAGCAAGTGCTATAACCAATACACAATTGTTTGTTATTTTCTAATATATAACACTTGATCTATAATAAATTATAGCATAGTTTCATATATACATAGAACATACCACAAAGAGTCTACAATTTAACTATACTCAATTTGAATTTCACACATGCGAAATAAAGTATATAAGTCCAAACAATCTACTATGGTATTTCCATTTACCAGGATTTAAAGCTCGAATGACATTTCTCATTATAATTTTGAATCAATTGTTTGCATATTTATATACTAAATTTTGCATGTTCATATATATATATATATATATATATACACACACATATATATATATATATACACACACACACACACATATATATATACATATATATATATATATACATATATATATATATACATATATATATATACATATATACATATAGATATATATATACATATATATATATATATATATATATATATATATATATACATAGAACATACCACAAAGAGTCTACAATTTAACTATACTCAATTTGAGTTTCACACATGCGAAATAAAGTATATAAGTCCAAACAATCTACTATGGTATTTCCATTTACCAGGATTTAAAGCTCGAATGACATTTCTCATTATAATTTTGAATCAATTGTTTGCATATTTATATACTAAATTTTGCATGTTCATATATATATATATATATATATATATATATATATATATATATATATATATATATATATATATATATATATATATATATATACATATATATATATATACACACACACATATATATATACACACACACACACATATATATATATACATATATATATATATATGTACATATATATATATACATATAGATATATATATATATATATACATGTATATACATATATATATACATATATATATATATATATATATATATATATATATATATATATATCCTCATACATTTATATTAAAACAACAATCTAATGTTTAATATAACAAAGTATAGTTCCATATTACCTTACGGTCTGCATACAAAGAGTTAATTCACACTAAAAAAATGGCATACATATATAAGGTTTATGATTTTATTTTTATTTATTAGTATTAGATGGCCAAGCCATCCATAAATCCCAATATTTATACATTTATATCTTAACAAATGGTAACTACATGAAACCCATTTTATGCAATCTCATACACACAGTAATTTAAATGCATTACCAACCTTATAAAAAATTCTAGTTGTAACTATATGAGCCAAAAAAATCTTCTCTTTTGCTCTGCTCTCTCCCTCTTTTCCTTCGCTCTCTCCCTCTTTTCCCCTTTGTGTCCTCTATTATCTTATTCAACTCTCCTCTTATCCTTATTTTTCCATCTATCTCTCTCATGCACATAAAATCATGTAGTTTCCCAAATTCCATCATGAAGAAAGCTATTAGTCACTAATCTCTTAACTTTTCTAGGTTAACCCTAGTTTAACGCAAGCAAGAAATCCAAAAATTCTTGAACCTTCCCAAAACATAAATCATTTTTTATATCTTTTATTTCCTACATGAAACTTTTTGATGTCATATGGCCAAATATCAACTTCACAAAAGTCCACAATTTATATAATTTCCAATGATAACTAATTCTTTGAACATCATTGTAGCCTAGGCATTAGAATATTTGACTAGGTTTAGTTCATAAGATAGTTTAGGATAGTAATGAAATATTTACAATAACTTACTAAAGATAAATAATATCATAACCTTAATAACAATGTGACTAATTTAAGATCAATTATATTCTTTTATCTAAAATGATAAATCACACAACTATTATACCAAACATAATGGTATTATAACAACATAATATTTTTTATTACTATGTTATATAGACTATTCCATGTCTTTTGTTATCTTTATATTTTAATTCATTAAGCCATATAATGATATTTCTTGAATATCAGATAACCAGCTAGTTTTATAAAATATTACAAAGACATTATGATTAATCTATAGATAGTAGTAATTTTAGATACTATTCACATAGATTTATGTTCACAAAAATAATTAACAATAATGAATAAAATAACATACAACAATATTATTCATAAAATTCATGAATAAAAAACACAATGTAATCACACAATATTAGCTCCACAAAATCACTAACTGAACTAAATCACAACTAACACACGTAATTAATTACCTAAATGTAGATAAAGTCAAATATGTACTAAAACTTATCAAATAAAATAATGCATATTATGAATGCTATCTAACATGGTGTGTGTATGGGTTCTAGTTATTCCTCTATCATCCCCCAATACCTCCATCTATGCTACCCTATCTGATGATGCTCTCCCTTCGTCATGATCTAAGGGATGAATCTCTCTTACATCACACTCTTGACAAGAAGGCGGTTAGCCCATAACATCATTATATATATCATAAAATATTATTTTAATAAAAATCAACATGATCATAATGTGAAGAGTGTATAATATAACTAACATAACAATGAAATCATGTAATCAAAATAACATACAACTATCTCATAATAGAATATAGTAACAAATAAATTTACCAACTATAGTGATCCATGGATAATAAGTTAAATTAGCTTAGTGATAAATTGGGATGTGATAAATAATATAAAATAGTTCAAAGTCCATTGAGTGTGCATAATATCGATCGCACTAATCACAAAAACTAATTTTTGTAGTAGATAGAATCTTAAATGGTGCATCTCGGTAGAGTTGGTACATGAATATTGGTATAATATGAATAATTTATCTATAATTTCATGATTTACATGACATATTCACCTCAAATGTGTCTCAAGATAAATTATTTTTTAAAATGTAACATATTTTATGTATAATATGTATAACATATATCACAAATATGAAAAACTATGTTCCAAATATATGTCAAATGTATAGAATTTTATCCCATGTGTATATGTTAATCATGTAAACTTAATCAAATTATATCTATTATGTCAACTATATATATGTTGAATCATGTCTCTATGACATTCCCCATAGATATTCCTCCAATTTTGAGGTGAAGGAAATGAAGAATTAATAGTCACCTTATCTTAAAAGGATAACATAATTATTTTTTATATATGTGAATCATGTAGAAAAGAAACATATATTATTATCATGTCAAATTAGATATATCAATTAAGCTTGTAGTATGCATACATAAGAAGTCATAATATGCATGATGTGTATCATGGTAACATCTAGAAGATAACAACATTATTAAATAATAAATCATACACATAAGAGTAATAAATTATCATGTAAATAGGGGTCTAAGGAGACCTAAAATAAGAATCATGTTCAAATTCCACACACTCAATGGGAAGACATATGAAAATGTCCAGACACCAAAAAAATAAGAAATATTTTGGGTATAATGGCCAACTATCAAGGAAGATTTTAAAACGTTATAAAATCAAGGAAAAGAAGAAAATAACAAGTACATTCATGTAAGACATAAATATATGAACTAAATAAAATATAAACAACTATTATAAACATGTCATGTAAGTCTGTGCATACATATGTTAGCAAAATGTCATGTAGAATAGCATATCAAGTACACTAGGTAAGATAGAAACATGAACATAGGAATGTGTAAATGTCAATGTATAATCTCAATGTGATAATATAAATGATAATAATTAATAAAAATTATGTTAATCATGTTCATATAGAGAAAGATGATCCCAATGTAGTATTCCATGCAAGAAAATGAAAGGTCTAACATTTACATGCTCATGTATCATGGATCTTATATATGTATTTATCATACTCAAGTACCCATGAAACATATGTATCTAAATAAATAATATGTTATTTACTAACATAAAATAAACAACATATGAAAAATCTAGTGAACATGGGAAATGCTAAATATTTTTGTATTTTTTATTTATTTGAATGTTTTTGTATTTTCTTGAATATTTGATTCTTTTGACTTTTTGAATTTTTTGCATATTTTTACATGTTTGTAAAGATATTTATATCAAATTATCCCATCTAATGTATGATAATAAGGTTTTCTATAATGTACATATGGTATATTAAATTGGTCATGTTACTAGGGATCATGCATATGTGCCAAATTGAGAATTAGAGAATTTATAATACTTTGTGTATGCCTCATAGGGATCTATGGTTTTGAGGTAGTAGTAGAAGGTGTAGTGATTCATTAAACCCATTTTATAATGCTTTATAGGACTATTTTTACCCATTATAAAACATGGTGCTTTGATTTCAATAATTGGCTAGGTCATGGAGGTGTAAATGAGGATAACAAAGAGTCCACTATAGATATCTAATACAATGGCCTCTCAAGTATTTGGTGCCTATTAAATGGGATTTCCTATTTCTTACCCTTTTGAGTGTGATTAATCTTAGTAGGTTATATAATTAGTTGTCATGGAACATTTTTTCTCTATTTTAAAGGATATTAATATTAAATCCCTAAAACTATAATTACTATGTTGGAATGAATATATTTAAGATAGCCATGAATTATGGAAGGTAATGCATGAAGATTATTAATCCAAGGTTTTCCCAATAACATATCAAAGACTCGTGTATGTGGTATGACTAAAAATGTTTTGGTCACATATGTTTGACCATTCTATAAAGGTAAATCAATCTCACCAAAAACATATTGTGTCTTTTCATCGAATGATTTTACCATTTTAGTCAAAGGATATAAATCATCCTATGTATCCCAAATGTGTTATTAATGTCATGGTACATATATTATCACTATAACCATTAATAACCATAACAACATGTATAGATTGATGATCAATGTGTTCCCTAATAAATAAAGAATGAATATCAGAGTCATCATCCACAATCTCATTTTCATATAATTAAATAGAAGCCCTTTGAACCATAGGAGGCATCTCACATATATAAGTGTACCAATAATCCCATATAATGGGTGCCCATAATTTGTTGGAGGATGTGCATGATATAACATTTTCACTTTATTGTTTCCTTAAAATTATCTTATAATGGATTGTTGAATATATTTTTATTTTGATGATCATTGGGTTGATCCTCAAAGGTGAGTAGATGACTATCAATAAGATATTGTATCTTGTGATTCAATTTAAAATATTTATTCATAAAATTCATTGCACATTGATGGTAGTCACAATAAACATTGACATCATATCTTTTCAGTAGAGTTTGACTCCTATCAATAACCATAGGAGGGAAAGATATGAGATGACACTCCATAAGATTTAGAGGTAGTAAATCTAGAGACTCAGGTAATCATGTAAATTATCTCTTAGGTGCATTGGATAAAATAATCTGATTAGGTTGTTATGACATTATATTAACTATGTTGGTTGTTTCCTTTTTAGCCTTAGTAGGTTTGACCTTAGAACTTGGTTTGATATGAAACTTGGGATTGGATGTATCTAGTATGTTTTTGAAATACTTAATCTTTTTCAATGAAATGACTTACATTTCTCTATCTCAAGAAATATGGCATAAGTCATCAAAATATTTGAATTTATTGAAACTAATAAACTCATGTAAGGGAGTAAGTAAATTTTTATTAAATTTATCTTTAATCTCTTTATCTACCATTGGATTTGTCATTTTAGAAAACATTGTATTACACCTCAAGACATATTTGTTAATAAGCTCATTGGTTCCTTATTTTATCTTGGAAATTTGTGTATATGAAATCTTTTATGTAATGTTTAATTGAAAAATGTGCTAAAACTTGATCCACCAAAGAATTTAATGTTCTTATGTATTGTATTCATAAATCATATAACCTTTTCAAATAATAGAACCTTTTCAAATCATAGTCCTTTAGAGTTCTTGGAAACATTTTGGTCAAAATCTTATATTTTGAAGCATAATCAAGGCATGTTGCATACAATGATCAAAGATGTTATTTAGTATCACCTTTTCCATCATAAAATATGAACTTAGGTGCAACAAAACTAGCTATAAAATGGTGAAAAAACATTTCATATGATAGATTATTATGCAATGCATCTTGTGAATCAATAGAATGCATTGATTTCATAGTATTTTTCTCAAAGCCGAAAACCTTATCTTCCAAAACTTTCAAAACTTGTAAAAGAGTGGAGTTAAAACTTGAGAAGTCATGAAAGAGTATGAAAACACCACTTATGTTGATGTAGGCATTGAAACATTTAATTGATTTTAAGTATTATTTTTTACAATGGAGGGTCTAGTAATAGTTGTTTGATCTTTGGGGAACAATGGTTTGAAAACATAGCCTGTACCCCCACTAGATGTAGAATGAAATTTTTTTCTTGATGGGAAGGAGATTAGAATGGATATATGATAGGCATATCTAGTAGTCATAATATTTTTATCTGTAGAGAGAAATGGTTTTTCACTAACACCTTTTATTTTTTAGTTTCCAATATAGTATTAAGGATCTTGTGACATCTTTAGTATTTTCATTAATTTACTCTCAAAAATAATATATTTAACTTGTTGTTGATCTACTTATTCATGCTCATTATTTTCATGTGTTCATTATCCTCATGTTCAAATTCATTTTATATAATAATGTTTTCATTTTTTTTTCTCATTTTCATTATTGTCACTCTCATTATTAGTAGAATTTAACATGGTATTAGCTTGAGACATTTTAGGTGGCCTAGAGGGTAACTCAAGATATTCAATAGGAACACCAACTAATCTAGGATTATACCTAGTTTACATGTAAAAGATAGAACAAATCTAAATAAATATAATAATTATAAACCTTATAAGATTGAAAACCTTAGAGCAATCTAGTAGTTTCATGAGAAGACTAAGATTTCATATTCACCAAATGTTTAACCCCTTTTGGAAATAAAGATTAATAGGAAAGAGAGTAGCCTAATCAAATAAGGAGTGATCTACTCTAAAAATTATTCCAATTAATGAATTTATATTCTACTAATATTCTAATAATAAATAATAAATATAAGCATATTATAAATATATAAATTATAACATTTAATATTCTACTAATAGAAATATGAAGGAGAAGTTGCACTTAGCTTATACACTGATGTGTAGGGAATTCTAAGTAATGCATGTGTAAAAATATATTGTATGATGATTCTTATCTAGTCATTAGGTTCTAAAAATTATCTTTGTGTCATCATGGAAACTTACGTCACTCTGTGGATACTTGTAACAACATTATTATCTATGTTTTATTAATCTATCCTATACATAATATTGGTTGTTGATTAAAATGTCCAATGGATATTTCTAGGTTTGTTGTCTCCTTTTAGATTTTGTTCTAGATTATGTGAATATGATTTTGATATCATAATATATCTCAAACCATAGGCCCTCCTCTTAGGTCTTGTCACCTTTCCACTAGGTTAGTGGGCTAACAAATTTGAGCTAACCTCAAGGATCCCTCTATCAATGAGTGTTACATACATAGCTAATACTCTGAAGACATCCTCAAACATATGAAGTTCTCCCCTATGTGTTGGCTTGTGTATGAATAATGGCATAGAATTATATATGTAAGTGCATGTAATTTTCATAACCCCCAAGATTAAAACTAATAAAAATTTGACTTTCATGGTTATGAATATTGATTCCAATAAAAATGGCAATCAATAAGAAAATTATTTAGAAATAGTCCATTAATATGTCACAAAGGAGGAAAAAATTAATACAAGTATGAGCATCAGTATTCACATTCCAATAAGGGTTATAAAATAACACCATACCTCAAAATCCTTTCCTTTCATGATAGGACATACTTCCAAAAAGATTATAAATCCTTTAAAGATCAATTTTCATTAAATACCTAGTTCTGCCAAGGAAACATGGTGACCAATCATACCAGATTCTAAATAAAATAATTTAAATTTAACTATAACATTATAAAACCAAAGTTTTGGGCCCTTAACCTATTATTATAGGATCTATGCTAACATGACATCCACCTACGTGTGAGATGATAATTTTTTCAAGTGGTTAGCTTGTGGGTTTTTGTAGCCAACTAGAGATTGTAGCATAAATATTACACCAGCTAGAAAGAAGCTAACCATCATCCATATTTTTAGGGAATCATAAAATATTTAAATGGATGTAAAAATTGTAGCATGGAGTTCATAGATTCATGAAAATGGAAGTTATGATGATGGAATTCTAGCTCAACACTCAGCGTGTAACTTCTACCCTAGCAAAGATGCTCTTGAAGGCTTATATAAGGAGCTCGATCTAGAAGAGAGCAGATAAATGAAGGATTTTAGTGAAGCTATAGTGGAATGAATTTGATTTTTAAACATTTATCTTACTACCATTAAGGATTTGAAATGGAATAGAGGCCACTATGGCACTGATTATAGGTGCCCAAGCTCATTTGTGAGCCTCTGGATTGTGAATGTTATGATATGAATATAAACTCTATTATGCACTTTGATCAATGACTAATGATGTTGCATTAAATAAGTTGTGTGTCTATTTTTACATATCTTATAGTATTTCCAATGGGATTCATATGTTTATAATGTCATAATTTTAACTGAATTATGTTAATTAGTGTTCATGAGTTTTACTAGTTCATAGCTTTAATGGAGTCCCTATAATTGTCATGATATCATCATATTGTATGGAGCTCACTAAATCCATTCTAGCTAGGTTCAATGGATACCATCTAAATATTTATGATTTCTAGAAATGGGATAAATAAAGGTGGAAACCAAAATGTCTTTTAGAGGTGGTTTTTTTAACCAAGGGCTTTTTCCTAATTAATTTTTCTCTACAAGAAGATTGCATTAAGGCTCTCTCAGAAGGTCCCTAACTTATGGGAAAGCATAGTGTCTCTATTAAAATATGGAAGGTTGGGTCAAGCCTCAATAACATAGACATGGATGATGTTCTAATGTGGGTACTCCTTCCTAAACTCCCACTATAATACTAGCATCTAGAGGTCATCAATAAGATTACTAAATCCCTGGGCCAACCTATCAAAATTTATCTGGTTACTCTCTCCCATCAGAGGATGGTCATGGATCATGTCCACATATTTTGACTTGTCAACAAGCCCCTACTTCACTAGATCAAGATAAAGTGAAAGTATGGTGTTGGGGTTCAAAACATCATGTACAAAAATAATGTAATCATTTTCCCATGATGAAATGTTTTAATTCCTATGTTTTGTGAATGTCTGAAAAAATTCCAAGACTCTATTGCATTCTCTCAACCAAAAACCATGAAAGAGGTGTCAAAGATGGATTTATGGTCAAAATACCCTCTTAAGATTGGATCCCCCTAAGCTCCCCCTAAATGATTCTTCTACTAGTCTCAATGGTACCCCTTGTTCTAACCCTTTTACTCCTCTTTTTTCACTTGCTAGATTAGAGCCCTTACATGAATTGGGCCCCCTAAGGAAGCCCCTCCCTAACCCCCCTCCCTTTCCCTTCATCATCCCTCCCTATCCTCATACCTTGCCCAAATCTACCCTCCCCCCTCATTCCCCCTTGTCATCTCTTCCCCCCTTGTCTACTTACCAATATTTTTCCTCCCCTCATAAGTGTGCCACGCTTATATTGGTTCTTCTATCCCCTTCCCTAAGCTTGGAATCCCCTCCTCTAATGTCTCTCATATTCTCTCCCACCGTAGTTCCCTCCTTGGGAGTTCCCTCCCCACTTTTACCTCTACATAACCTTCCCCTTCTACCTTCCCCTCCCCTCACCTCCTTTGGATCCTACCTTCCATCCCCACTTCCAGAGTTGGTGCAAGCCCTTGCATAGAAAATCCCTCTCTTTGATGGCCTGGATAGCTCCCTCCCTCCTTCCCCTAAGGAACCCCCCATCCCCTTTGTCAAAATCTTTAAGGTCTTGTAAAGATGGTGGGAAATGTTCTAAATCTCTTTTTCCCTCCTAGGACTTCCCCTTGGATGATGGGTTTGTCACTTGATCTAAAAATAAAAGAGGTAGGAAAAAGGCTAATATTGGTATTATTCTTAAATTGGTGGGTAGGTCCCCAAAGATGGTTACAAGGAACTTAGAAACCATAAAAGATATTAATAAAGGTTCTCAACAAACTTTAAGGTCCATCATGATAATAAATGAAAGTCCTTTCATGGAATGTAAGGGGTCTAAATAACCCCAGGAAACAAGGGACCCTTTATAATATTATCATAAGGATAAATCCTTCTATTTTCCTCACTCAAGAAATAAAAATATCTAACTTTGTCCTTAAATCTAGTATGGAAAGAATCTAGAATAATGCCCAAGCTCTCTCCTTTGAGTCTATAGGTGCTTTGGGTGGTCTAGTAGTCTTCTAAAACCTTGATGTCCTAGGAGGAGACATTTTCAAAAATACAATAGGCAAATTTTAATTTTGTTTATAGACCTTGATAGCAATGAAAAATGGATCTTAACTAACATCTATGCTACAAATTCCAAACAAACTAGGAATCTTCTATGTAAATCCTTATTGAAAATTTGAAGGACCTATGTAAATTAGAATTAGATCATTTTCGGTGACTTCAACACCACCCTCACTCTTGGGGATAAAAAAGGAGCCTTTCTAACCTCACAAATAGCATGCTAGAATTCAATGACTTCATCACTAATGCAGGCCTAGTAGATGTGGACCTTAATGGTATTTCATTCACGTGGTCTAACATAAGACTAGGGGAAAATTTAATCCAATTCTATCTAGATGGGTTCCTGATCTCATTAAATTGGTATATCTAATTATTTTAATAGGCTCTCTTCATTACCCAAGATAGGGTTTGATCATAATCCCTTGGTTTTCAAAGTAGACAAGATCTCTAAACCATAATGCATCCCCTTTAGATTTGAAAACATATGGCTTCATCACCTCAATCTCATAGAATCCATAAAATATTGGTGGAAAGAACCCATCAAGGGTTCTACCATGTTTATCCGTATGAAAAACCTAAACTTTCTTAAAACCAAGCTAAAAATATATAATAAGGAAGTATTCAAGGACATCTTCTTACATAAATAAGCTCTTTAAGTGGAACTTTTAGTAATTGAAGAGTTATGTGCCTCTAGTAATTACAATGGTCTTATGGCTTCAAATGAAAAAGAACTATTGTGCCAATTCCATAACTTTGAAACAAAAGAGGAGGCCTTTTGGAAATAAAATTCCAAATTCTTATGGTTAAAGGAGGGTATCAAGAATACAAAATTATTTCATCATTATGCTTTAAGGTATAGGAATATCAACAAAATAACCCAACTAAAAATCGAAGATGGGACCATTAGTAAAAGTGAGGATGATATCTCCCACCATACTATAAATTTTTTTAGGAACCTAATCTAAGATGAAAGAATTCTAGATGACCATCTTGTTTCCTCTACTCTTAATAATTTTGATAAAGTCTTCACAAATACTGACAATGCCTACCTTACCAAAGTTCCCTAGAATAAGGAAATAAAAAGTGCAGTTTTTTCAATGGAAGGATTCAAGGCATTAGGACCCGATGGGTTCCCACCTTTTTTCTTCCAAAAATTATAGGGCATTATCCACTTTGAGGTCAAAGATGCTACTAGAGAATTTTTCCATTCTAAATCTATTCTCAAGAAACTCAACAACACTTTCCTTATTTTAATTTTGAAAAATCAAGGTGCCACTAATATTCAAGACTTTTAGCCTATTAGCTTGTACAACACCACTTACAAAATATGTTCCTCTATCTTGGTGAAATGCATGCAATTCTTACTTGATAAAGTCATTGGGGAGAAATAAGGTTATTTTTTGGTAGGTAGACAAATCATAGATGGAATTATTTTGACTCATGTAGTTGTTCATTACATTTCTATATCCCTCAGGTAGGGCATACTACTCAAGATGGACATGTCAAAAACTTATGATCAGGTTTCTTGGTGTTTTCTTATGCAGATATTTAAAAAGTTGGGAATGAATCTAGATACCAAGAAAATCATTTATAATTGTATTACCACTCCCAAATTTTTAGTTATCTTAAATGGTGTTGCTAAAGGTTTCTTTTTCGATTAAAGAGGACTAAGATAGGGTGACCCTCTCTCCCTACTTCATAATCTTATCAAAAACCTTGGGAAGAAGCTTGAGAAGTGCCTGCACTTAGGGAATGATTAAAGTGTCTCAGTGGCCCTTAATATAGATCCTATCACCCACCAATAGTTTTTTGATGACACTATCATCTTAGGAGACACTTCTATTGATGAAGCAAAGCATTTAAAATGAATCTTAAACAACTATGAAAAGTTATCGATCAGTGTATTAACTTTCAAAAGAGCTTGCTATTATTTGTGAATACTCCACCCCTTCAATAGAAAAGAATCACCAAAAAAATTCATTATCAAGTGGGAAACCTATCGACAAGCCACTTAGACACCCCACTTTTTGAAGGAAAAATGGATTCTAAACTTTAGAACCCCCTAATTGATCTTATCCAAAGAAAACTAGCAGGTTGGAAGGGCCACCTTCATACTCAAGAAGGAAAATACCAACTCCTAAAGCCCTCTATCCAGAGCATTATTTTCTACCAAATGTCTATTTTCATAACACCTTCCAAAGTAACCACTAAAATTTAAAAAAATTAAAAAAACTTCATGTGGAGGGGCACTAATGAAAGATTCAGATATAACCTTATTGCTTGGGAAAAAGTTTTCCTTCCAACATCCAATGGAGGCCTTAGCTTGAGAAGTATTAAATCCATGAATAGAGCCCTATTATCAAATATGGGTTAGTGTCTAATGAAGAAAAATGGGAAGTGGGAAAGAACTATCAAATCCAAATACTTAGAATGAGTGCAAGCAGATGACTTCATATAGGAATAAGCCCTGATAGATAGATCCTCCTTTTGGAAACCTATAACCAACTGCAAGGACCTCATAAATAAAGTTATCTTATGAAAAATTGGCAACAATGAGAAAATTGACTTCTAGGAAGATGCCTAGATTTATCCCACCTCATCTCCACTCAGATGATTTGGGTGGGGTGGTATAGACATCTCAAACAAAGATGGGGATCCAAAATCAAATATTATTGGGAAATAAAGGAAGGTGAAAAGTGTTGAAAAGTCCTCCCCAATGATGGACTATCACTGGAAGAATCATAGGATATTCAAAACCTCAACCTATCATAAAGACAGGTTCATATCCCCTCCATCTAAAAGGAATACCATTTCATCTTGTAGGTAGAAGAAAATGGCTCCTACTCGATGACCTTAGAGCATGCCATCGACCTTAATTTGGAAAGCAAATGGAATTTTTGGAAAAACTTTTAGGTAAAGCATTTGACTCCTAAAGTTTATTTATTTATTTGGCTTGTAACATAGGATAAAATTTTGATAGTGGATAACCTAACCAAAACAAGACTACTTGTCTCCAATAGATGCCCAATTTATTATAGCACAAAAGATTCAGTCCACCATATATTTATTGAGTGTCCCTTTAGCTTAAAACTATTCAACTGGCTGATTAGTCACCTTAACCTAACATGGGTCAAACTAAACAAAGTCCTAGATCTCATTGTGCAATGGAATTCCCCCTAGAATCTCCCTTCCTTTGTCTTCCTTTGGCATCTTGTTCTTCCCCATTGCTTCTAGTGTGTCTATAAAATTTGTAATGATGGTATCTTCCTTAACAAAAGATACCAACCAAAAGGCATCTTCCTCCACCTTTTCCAAACCATTTCAAAACACTAGAAAGCTTTCCCCCTAAAGACAAACAACTTGTCTCTCCCTCTACCTTGCATATCCTAAAAAATTAAGATATTACATAGGTGATAACTTATCCCTAAAAATATTTAATCCACAAGCACACTAAATGGAAGGCTCCACCATAAGGCTAGGTGAAACTACATTTTAATGGCACATCCTTATGCAATCCAAGTCCTACAAGTGGAGGTGGAGTTATAATGAATTAAAAATGGGAGATGCTAGCTACTTATGTGTGTCTTATGGGAATCCAAACAAACCATCTTATAGATTTTAAGGTGGCTTTCTATGGTATATAGTTGGTGTATAGAATCAACCAAAATAGTATCATTATGGAGGGTGATTCATTGAATATTCTAAATGACCTAGAAGAGAAAACAATCCCTTCTCACACCATCAAAGACATCATAGATGATGCCAAGATACTCTTGAAGGGCATGTCTCACTTTCAATTGATCCATACCTATAGGGAAGGAAATGGGATGGTTGATCTCCTTGCCAGTATTAGAGTTAAACTCCACATTTTAACTAACTATCATGATGCAAGAAACATCCCTAATAATGTTCTTAATTCCATATGAGTTTAAATTACTGATGCATGTTAAAAACATCATTTTATACGTGTGTATAATATTAATTTGAATGGGTAGATCTTAATTAGTCTAATCCATAATTATACCTATAAGAGGGTGCATAATTGTTATAGTGTGTCTTCAGCGAGCTTCCCAAACTATACTTGCACTTTTCAAATCCACTCTATCCAAAAACTTCCTCCCACTCACTTCAGCTTTACAAACACTAATTTGATGGGAGGTGACAGGGAAAAACTAGAACCCATATCTTGCATGGATGTCCATAGATAAAAAAAGTTTGGAAGAAATTAAAATGGGGGGACTTACTAAGTTTATGGATCCAGTCATGGAGCACAATGCAAAGGTTTCCCATGATTTTTTTATGGCTTGGAATAAACATAAAGTGATCATTCATGGAATCAAAATCAATATTTATAAGGAACACATTAGTGAATTTATTGGTATGTTATATGAAGGCACCAAGGCATTTAAAGACCAATTAAAGAAACAAAATTTACTACAATAATTCTTCCAGATGGATGACTTTCTTAAGACTGATAAGAAAGGCTTCCCATGAGTAGATCTCTTATGCTATTGTCCCAAAATTTATCTTCAAGTCATGCAATACATGATGATTAAAGGTAAATATACTCTTATATTTTCCCACTATTTTATCTTGAATAATTTTATTGGCTACAAAATTAGTCTATCTTTCTTTCTACTTAAGTCCCTCAAAAGCACTATTTTTCTACATTAAGTGAATGACTCTAATCCTATCCTCCACCAAGGGTTGATCCTTCTCCTTGTCAAGCATGACCAAGCCTTACATAGTCAAGAGGTTATCCTTTGGGGATCTTCTAAGGAGGACTCTTCAAATGACTCCCTAGTGGAATATCCCACCTTGAGATCCCACTATCCCTTTCAATGCACCCCTTAATCTAGCCTTTATAATTCCCCTCTTAATTACCTCCCCCTTATGTTGTTCATCCCTAAAACTAAGTTTATCTTTCTTGAAGTGGTTACCTCAGAAGAGACCACCCGTAAAGGGAAAGCCATTCTGACTAATGAGATGGAAAGAAACAAATTATAGCTAGAGAAATTTGATTTCAAGGTTTAACAAGTAGGGATGGCCCTTTCCAAACTCATTCACGACTGGTTTTCTTTGCACAGACAGGCTGAGTCCACATTTTAGGCTTTTGTTAAGTTACCCAACTCACCTAGTCCCCTATCATTTAGTTACCTAGAGCCTTGATATCCCCCCCCTCTAGGTTCCTCTAAAGGGGTCCCCCCAAAGTTGTCTCCCTTGTAATTAAAAGAAAAAAATTGAACTCATATGATATTCCTTGGTGAAGCTACTGAAGGTATCAGGAACCACACCTAGGAAAAGGTTTCTAAGGTAAAACAAAACATCCCATTGAAGAATCCTAAAGATGTTGAAGACCCACCAAAGGGACTTTCTTCTAAAGTTTATTTTTGGTTTCCTATTTTTATAGATCTTAGTTTAGTACTATTGTTTTTGTTTTGGTTGTTTATCCTTTTATTGGCATATTTAAATTTTCTATACTTCACTTTGGTGGTTCTAGGATCCCTGTAAAACCTAGTTTTTATTGTATCAAATAAAAAAGTATGGAGGATGAGTATAGATCTACACCAGTAACCCAATCCTCATTTAAATTGAATTTATTTAGTATGATTAAAATTAGTCTTATGAATCTTTAATTGCCTATATGACCCCAGGATTAAATAGATAAAGGCTTGTGCTTATGGATCTGCCTTAAGTTTTCTTTGAATTGCTAAAGCCCTTATAGTGAATTTTCATTCCATGGCATTATTAGACCAATGTGGGACCTGGTTCCTTCTTAAATACTCTTTGGGTGAGTGCATAAATCTTTTGAATTATGTGGATTAATGTTGGCATAGTCAAGTGTTTAAATTTTGAGTGCAAAATGAATATCCTTTGCTTGCACCTATTCATAGTAAACCGATACCCTAAACTTTTCCACAACATTTTGGTTTCATTTATGGGATCTGTGTTGAATTTTTTTTCTACGATGCTATGATAAAATGATGTACTAAATGTATTTCAAAAACATTGAGTGTTGGATTAAACAGGTGGAAGATATTTTTTCATTGAAGCATCTAACCTTTAAAGGATGAAATCCAAGAAAATGGGTTCAGGATAACCTATATGATATATTGTACTATTAGAGGTACAATCACTGAGAGGGGGGTAAATCAGTGAGACTAGATAATATGAATTTAATTTAAATCCTTTCTATTTCTTAATAAATTACCATAAGCATTTCATGAATCATACATATCATTCATAGAAATGAATAAGAGAGATAAAACAAGATCAAACACATAACACATGACATATGTGGGAAACCCTCTTGGGGGAGAAAACCCACTAGCTACTACAATTAGACTACTATATTATAATAACAAGAACTAACTTACACCATCTATAACTAATCAAGGAACTATTATCCCTTATTTAGTGAGACTATGATCCCACAAGGTGCTACAACACCTATCTAGTTGAGCAACCACAACAACTAGACTTTTAGCAAGCTTCACCTTGCAAGGAGAATACAAGCCCCTAGATGTTGATCAACCATAATAACACCTATGAAAAAACCATATTTTTAACATTGATTATGTACCAATCTGATGGAGATACAAAGTATATCATCTCTCTTTAACTCTACACAATAAAAGCATCCAAAACATCTTTCTGGATCACCCTAGACCTCTTTGTTCATCCTCAACCTATAAGATAAATATTTTGACATCAAAAACATGAACCATAAGTCACACACATAGTTTTTAATCTTCTCTACTCATTAACTCATCTACTTGGCACTCTCCTTCTCATTTGATCCATAACTCTCATATATACACACCTCTTGAAAGTCTATAAACCATCACATTTAGTTTCACTATTTATACATAATTCATGATCATCACCGTCTTGGTTGACCAATAGGCATACCTTAACACATAATTCATCTATCACATTGATAAATATATCAATACCAACCACATATGTTGGTCATAACACCCATGGGTCACCCTTTAGCAACTACACCTTTCAATTAGGCCCTTATAGGTCTCATGGAGACCTATTCACCCATTTAACACTTCATTGAGTAAAAAAAAGAACACAAGACCACTTTAAAATTAATATGTTCACTTTAAATTACCCCTTAAACATCTTCAAATGATCATAGTCATCTCTACTCACCTCTGGGTATGCTCAATCAACTCAAACAATGACCATGTATATAGGAACACCATGAATGAACACACAGAGAACTTATTGAGCATTTTTCATACTAAATATAAAGTGTAAAATATTATAAACACCACATATATCATCCACAAGGATTCTAAAACACTTTTCAAAATCTAATTCATCATGATACATCTAAACAACAACAAAACAAGCTTGAACAACCTTCTTGGGTTATATGTAAAACATAGTCAAACACATAGTCAACTTTGGACTTTCATAACTTTAAATATACACATTTTTATACCTTAAAATATATATTTCCATATGTTCCTTTGATTCTTATTAAAATTCACTTTTTACACCATGAGAAAAATTTTCTTGTATCAAAAGATATGGCCCAAAAACTAGATACTAGTCTTTCCTTACTTAAATTCAAATATTTGAATTCAAAGGTCACAGTTAAAATTTGAACACCTTGTCCTCATCTCATTTCCTCACATATTATATTAATCACACACCATCAATCTTCTTTAAACTATATTCACCTTTACCTTTCATTTCTCATCATTGGATCTTCGTCTTGACTAGTTGACTTAATGTACTCCATCGATCTCTTATACGTAGCTCAGTCTTTATCTGTGTTAAACATTGGACACCTTGAAATAATCTCACTCAATACACACCATTGATATATATATATATATATATATATATATATATATATATATATATATATATATATACATATATATATGTGTGTGTGTGTGTGTGTATATATATATATGTATATATATATATGTATATATGTATATATGTATATATATATGTATATATATATATATGTATATATATATATATGTATATATATATGTATATATATATATGTATATATATGTGTGTGTGTGTGTGTGTATATGTATGTATGTATGTATGTATGTATGTATGAACATTCACTCACTATTATATCTTATAATAATATTTATCTTTACCTCTACTCAACATTAAACTTTGAACACTCATCCTCATCTCGCTACTTCCTGACACCTTGGAACAAACATGCTCCATCAATTATTTTTTAAGGAGCTCAATATTTAACTTCATTAACCAAAAAAAAAATTCTCATTTGACTAAAAATGAACCATATATATTCAATATATAACCACCTTTAATCCATTATATCTCCATCTAGTCTTGATCTTTAACATCATGTAAAATAGACTAAGTATGGGGACCATTGTTATCTACCTGGAAGGCCAACTTTGCACAGTCATATCTTTTGATGCACTTCATAATATGACCTAAAACTTAGTGCATAATAATTAGTCAAAAAACCAAACAAACCCATATAATAAAATAATTATGAAACTACCACACATGTTAAATATGACTACGTCAAAATTCATACTCATCTTTTCTTACCACATGCAAATTTGGCTAAGTATGGGAAAACACTATCAAACTTCTTAAGAACCCAAATTTGCACTTTAATATCTTTTGTCACACTTATTTTTATGACCTAATATTTATCACATAAGATCTTATCTCATATATTAATTCATACACATATCAATTTACTCCTAAAACTTTCATACATTTGAGATATGACATCGCCAAACTACTTACTCGGCTTTGTTTGAACATAGAAGACACTATCAAAATGCCTAGGAGCCCAACTTTGCACACACATATCTTTGGCTATGATTCATCACATGACTTGAGACTTGTACCATATCAATTTTGGATTAATTTTATCACAACCATATGACCAACTCCCCCTAACTCATTCACACATGGAAATTATGACATCATCAAATTGCCTACTCAATTTTTTCCATTGGACCCAAAATGTCTAGATGAAAACTATACACTGCCAGATGAATTCCACTTATGCACACAAGTACTCAATGTATCCTTAACCTATGATAGTACATTTTTTACAATCTCAATACTTAAGACTCATCTTTAATCATCTCTAAATAGTCAAACTCTGAATATCAACCAAGCATACTTCAAGCATACTAGGATAAACACATTGCACACTTTGTCATTATCACTTTAGACTATCAAGGCACTTCATCCACTCACTTGTATACTTATATGACATCACTAAAAACTCTCCAACATGTAAAATGTCTTTTTTTAGTTATATGAGCATTTGTATAAGTGGTTGGTTGCATATTAAACCCATAGATGATGCAGCTATGGATGATACTATGAGTGGACAAAGGAGCACCTAGAGAGGCTTGAGACCATGAATGTTACTTGGTATAAAGAAGTTTATAAATTCTGGCAATGAACCCTAAATAGATAGGTAATTGAGTTCACATTATTAACTTATTCATGCCTAGAGGAAGCAGAGTACTAGTTTTTGCATGACCCTATAGGCATATTTGTGAAGGAGTTTGATGCAGAGCTCAAAAATCTAATGGTTGATTATGGTTTTGAAACTTTGGGGTGGAATTTAAAATCCTTTAACATATGAACTTCACAAATGGGTAGAATGGGATTTTTAGGTGAGGCATAATAGAAGGTGATGATAAAATTAACACTCAAGAGCGTAGAAGATAGACCTATAACAAGAGATGACACCGACTGATGGAGAATCTAGAACCTATAAGTGTTGAGAGGACCTATAGCAAATGGGAAGGGTATAGGTAAGTATCTCTTGAAATAAATAAACATAGATAAGATAGATATAATGAAGTTATGGACTAATCTCGATACTTGATAAGTGTTGAATTTATTGAGTTCCTAAAATATTTGGTGATTATGAATACGCTTGATGCACTTACCCCCTTTGAACCTATGGTACATGATCACACATTAGATCTCCCACTTGAATAAATATATAAGTTATTATTAACCCTAATAATGCCTTATATTTTATATGGCTTATAGATTTAGATTGTAACTTTGTGATTAAATAGAATATTCCATATAAGGAAGTGAGTGAAACTACCTCTAGAACATTGGGCACTAGCTCACCACAACTGAACTTGAACACAAGTGTACCAACTTAACTAATGTCATTAATTCAAGGTGGGAAATAACCCATAAGAAGTGGTTCGGTGATATAAGTAATTAGCATAGCACTAATGACATCAACTATGCTAATAGTAATGATATGACTAGTGCCTACCCCTTTGGTGGGAGGCATTGGAGGAGCATTGCTAGGATAGGAAATAGGGGGAAAAGTGACTCAAGTACCATTTTCCCCTATAACAGATCTACTATGATATGGTTATACACCTCTTGGAGTATCATGGTGTGGAAAATTATACATAACATGTGCTAAAGTGGGAACTATAGTGATGCATGTGAAGCATAACCCAATCGAAGTATAAGGCTACTCAATTTACAACCACTTTACTTAACCACACCCACACTTGGTATAGATAATTTAATCCCAACTAGGCCATGGTTTACTATGATACCTTTAAGGATGCATTCTTAAAGGAATTTGACATCCTAAATTTTGAATAATATAGCATCATCACACCAAAATAAATTACCCAAGGACTCTCAAAGAGTGTGTGTTTGTATTATGTAAGGTTCAAAACTCTCCTATAAAATTTCCCATATGATTTTCACCATTATTATCATGCATAGTGGTTCATTAGGGGGTTACTCATGCCATTATGAAGATTTTCTCCATGAATACTTTTACCAACCATCGAGAAGCACTTTAAGCCATGCTCAAAGTTGAGGTAGTTAGAAGTGCAGACACTAAGATCAACCCATTAATAGAAGTGTTTATTACATCTATGGCCTCCTAGCTCCAAAATATTACCACTAAATATTTGCATGATGCTTGAAGTGGACTATGGTGCACTGACTATGAATTCAAAGACTATAATATAACTAAATACCCATGGAAGAATGTTTGCACTCCACTTCTAAGCTATGAAGTCTGTCATGAAGTGCATGACATCATAAACTATCCTTTGTTGCAAAATTCCATCTAAGTCAACACAACTATTTATTATCATTTATGTGATGATTACACACATACCACTAGTGATTACCAAATGATTGATGAAATATATAAAAACATGGAAATAGGCACATGACAAGCTACCAAAGTAGTTAAAGGGAAAGAAAACCAAGGGAATGATGGTTATAGCTAATAGATTATAAGATTCAAGATGTATCAAGGCACTAGAGGGTGAGGTGATTGATGTAATGGTGGAAGGTTCCCACTATGCTCATGTTATAAGTGTGGCTCAATATAGCATTACCAGTGTGACTGCCATATGCATCCCATATGTGGGTATTTTTTAGGGCCCCATAAGTTTTAAGAATGCCCTAACCTTTACAAAAATTTGACCCAAGTTAGGCCTAGCACAAATAAGGGCACAATAATGATTAGGCACAATTAAAAAATATAAAAATGGACCCTAAAGGTGTAACTTACACACACACAAGAAGTCAAGGTACAAGTAACTACTCACAGTGGATTCACCACTTAGTCGCTACTTGTATTAATACCTGAGTTATGTCTTGAGTATGGGGATAAAGGTCAAAGTGAGTGCATAATATGGCCTGAACTAAAATTTTCATCATATCTAGACCCAACATGCTAAAAAAATGTATTATAGAAGGCTATGATCATAATCCAAAACCTACAAATGAATCTATAATTATCATGAAACCTAGAAGTGTAGGCTACTACTTATTGAGAAAAGTAGAATAGACAAGAATCTTAAATACAAGAATGAACTAAGATCCTGCACCTCCTGCAAATGAAAATAATGTTTCCCCTATTGAATAAATTGCTCCTAAAACATGTAGGTCAAAATCAAGTTGAGGTCAGCATACCATGCATGGAAAAGGCATGAGCAGTTTGACATACACAAAATTCTAAATATGACTAAAAAGTCCTAGTGAATACCACTATTGACAGATGGTCTATCTATGAATTTTTTTTACACATAAGCATTGAGGTCAACATTTTGATAAAGACTACTTGGGAAAAAAATGGGTAGACTAGCCTTGACACCTTCTCCTCATATACTCTTCATGGCCAATAATACCCAATCATATCCTATCTAAATCTTGAAAATCATAATTGTAGATATCATGGGTGCTAAATTTTTCACTGAATTTGAAGTCATAGAATTAGAAGAGCATGACAACTACCTAGCACTACTGGAAAGGCCATGTGTTATGAAAACAATTTATATATTTCCTTCAAAGGGCACTATATAACCTTTGATAATGGAAAGGAGAGGGTATTTATACCTCTCTCAAATGACCAAGGACCCCCTATATTGAGAGCATGAACACTGAGGATGAGATCAACCATATTTATAACATCACAGTGCAAGGTGCTAAGACTCTAGACACAAACAACGAAGGAATCCTCTCTTGGGAAAATGGATAATCAGCATCAAACATCACTAATGTTTCATGTGACTTATGGATCAAAGAATAATATGAGACCATTGGTCAATGGTGCCTCTTGGTGCATGTAAAGGTACTAAAACTAGTAAGATAGGTTGGATATAAATTAATTGCACTCCCAAAAGATGAGTCCCTTATGCTAAAAGAGGGGGAAAATAGTGTTTCACCTTAGTAAAGGCAAACTTTTTGCAGTCTTAAGATATTAAGGAAGCAATCCTATGGAGGACTATATCCATGACCTTGAGTCATGCATCCCAAAAGAGGTAGATAGAATGGGTGCACTAATGTACATGTTAAAGAGCACTATCATTCATTGGTGGGTAGCATAAAATCTTAACTTGCCAACTTGGTAGGATATAAAGTCATCTATTTACACCAAATTTGGAAAAAGTAATGAGGACCTAGACATTTCAGCCTATTTTGGTGATGCTAACCCCATAACACAGGTACATCTTTGCAAAGAGATGTGGATTGTTTGCAGTGAAAACACCCCAAGAAATTTATGGGTGCACACCTTCTATAGAACCTTAAATACTTGGGCATGGTCATGGTACATAGTCAATGAGATGCATCATGAAATAGTAGACTAGGATTCCCTTAAGTATTGGTTTGTTCATACCTTCTCCTTTTCTTCACAAAATCTCAAATGGATCAAGCCATTATAAGTAGTTTTAAGTTCAATGTTTAGGACACTTCTATATTAGAGGAGATCCTAAAATACATGTTTGGTAAAAAAGGGTTAGCACTCCCAACCTTCTTTGAAGAGAAAATTATGAACAATGACTCTAGTGATGATAATGATGACACATAGAAGGCACAAAACTAGAAAAATTTGATAGGTAAAAGGAAGTTAGTGTACCAAGTTAAGGATATCACCCTAGAAAAATAAGACCCTACCCAACTTTGAGTAGAAATAACTGAGGGCAATAGACAAGTCAAAGATTCACACCAAGAGAAGAATGAACCCTACCATGCACCATTAATAACTATCAAAGTATATATTAGTTTAGAGGGGGAAGCCAAAATTGCCACTTTGGGCACCTATTGGTATAAAACAAAATTGGTTTTTATTATTGATCTCAAATAATTCTAAGACCTTTTTCTATAAAACTATAAAGATATGAAAGGCACATACCCATCCATCAAAATGATGAGCATCAAACTAGTCAATGGTGTAAGACCAATAAAAAATGGCCTTATAGGATGAACCTAAATCTTCACACCAAGGTCAAGACTAATATCGATAGCATGCTAGCCATAGGCATCATCTACCCCATGCAGGAATCTGAATGGGTTAGCCTCATGGTTATTAGCATCAAAAATGATTGGCACATTCAAATTTATGTTAACTATAGACTATTAAATTTTGCCTATATGATCAACCCCTTTTCAACTCTATTCATCGATGAAGTATTAGATAGTATTGTAGGTTGTAAGATATACGCATTTACTAATGGGTTATTAAGATACCATCAAGTCCAGATCAAGGAGGTGAAAAATCCCAAAACCATATTTACGATCGAATGGGGGTTTTTCACTTATAATGTAATGCCCTTTGGACTAAATAATGTAATGGTCATTTTATCCTAGGTGGTGATCACCACATTCAAAGGCTTCATTCACAAGTTCCTCTAAGTATACTTAGATGATTAGATAGTGTATGGGTTTATGAAGGATCATTATTAAAATTTATGCCTAATGTTTTAAAGATACAGGTAGTTACAAATTTATTTGAACTTTAGGAAATGTATTATTTCAATGTCATTTGGCACATTATGCAAGCACATCATTTGCAAGGATGGTCTGCTCATTGATCTCACCAAGATTGCAATAATCCTTCAGCTTCAAACACCATCAATGCATAAATATTTTTGTGCCTTTCTTAGGAATTTTGGGTATTATAGTAAGTTCATAAGGAATTATGATAGGATTGTAACACTTATAGAATATTTCTTTTGGAAGGATGGCCCATTCTATTGGGGCACAATGCAGGAAGATGGTTTTGAGACCCTGAAGCTCAAACTAGAAAGTGCACCTATATTATAATTTTTTTATTTGGAAACACCCTTCCATATCCAATTTGATGCCTTTGGTACTATGATCAATTCCATTCTCATGCAACTAGGTGAAGGGAAAATGGATCATCTTATTTCTTTCACAAGCATAAAACTAACCAAGGTAGAACAAAATTACACCACAACTAAGTATGAGGCACTTTCCATGGTATATGCCTTACAAAAGTTTTGATAATATTTATTGGTGACCCCTTTCATATTCTTCAGTGATCATGAGGTGTTTAAGTACCTAGTGCATAAGCCTATTTTGCATTGGCACATTTGTCTATAAAATTGTTTTGTTTCAAGAATTCTAATTTTCTATTATAGTAAACCTAGGCAAACAAAACTCAAACCCATACCATATGTCCTACATCAACTCTGATAATGTGGTAGCACCAATTAAGGATGATATGCCCAACGCATTACTCTAATGCATCTTAAAGGATTTAAAAGAGATTATTACATTTCTAACCTTTGGATCCATGCCTCAAACCATAAAAATTAAAGGGAAGTATCAACTCATGGTTCATGCCACCCTTTTTCAACTCATTGGTATGGAACTATACAAGTTGATTCATGATGAAATTAGGCATTGATGTGTCTTAGAGCATGAACATGACTCAATACTACAAGAGGTACATGAGGGAATTACTAGAGGCCATTGCATTAGAAATGCCATAGTTTGAAAAGTACTACAATTAGGCTTGTGGTATCTAACTCTATTTCATGATGTAAAATAATATGACAAATCATGTGACATCTTCTAGTTCATGATAAAATCAAACCACTAAGATGAGATTCCCCTCATCCCCATCCTTCCTGAGACACCATTTTTAAAATGGGGTATTGATTTTGTTGGGCCTATTACTCCCACTATAAGGTGTATAGACACATGGTACATTTTGCCTACCATAGATTACATCACCAAGTGGACCAAAGTAGTTCCAAACAAAGATTATATAGTCATCATAGTAGCAGGATTCATTTGGGAGAATATTATTAGTTGATATAGATGCTTGATTAGCTTGACTAATGATTATGGAATGCATTTCCTCAATGAAATAGTTTAGATCTTGTTGTATGAATATATCGTGGAACACCATAAAATGACACCCTACCACCCCCACGCTAATTGCACCATAGAGGCATTCAATAAAATATTAAGAATATACCTCACAAAAATATGTGATGTTGGTCAAAAGGATTAGAATGACCATGTGTTAGTAGTATTATGGGCCTATCACACAACATAAAAGCTTCTAAACAAGTCTACATCATTCAAACTAGCGTTTGGCATAGATGTCATTTTACTAATGAGTCTTTAAGATCACACTTGGAAGATTTGGAGAGGTTGGATGATATATGCACCCAAGTAAAATAGAGCTAGTAGATAGAGAAGGCCCACTAAAAGGTATGGCATGATAAGCGCATTAAGTACAAGGTGTTTACATAAGGTGTATTGGTATTTTTATATGATTCTAAGTACCTCATACACCTAGGTAAGTTATATATTATGTGGATGGGACCTTATGTCATCCATAGCATCTTAGAGACTAGAGCATGTAAGCTACACATGTTGACTAGTGAAATTCTCCCTAGGCATTTCAATCGTTACATATTAAAAGTATACCATCACTAGGATGGTTCTCATGCCCTCTAACACTGAATTCCTGATCAAAAGCTGGTTATTTTGTATTGACCATAATAAAATTGGCTCAATCTAACCCTTTTCTTTATGTTTGTTATTTTGTGTTATTTGAATAAGTGTGGTACTTTCAAGCCTGTATGATAAAAAAAAATTATGCTCACACCTGCATAAATCTAGTTGGGTGAGTTAAACCTAATCACTTTTTAGGTGTCCAAGGATAGACACCTAAGTTTTGGGGCACATGTAAAGCTCACCAAGATTAATGAATTGTAAAAATAAATTGACTAAGGTGCACAAGGTGTTCATGTGTAAGAGACCAAGAGGAGACAATGAGGCACTGAAGGACCAGTGCAAGGATTTGTATGGGGTACGTAAGTCTAAAGTAAGAGATATTAAAGCATAAATAAATTGACTAAGAAAGAGAGGCATGCTTGAAAGGAAGTGTATAACTAAGAAAATATGGAACCTAGGAGGCTAAATTGTGTGTATGTGAAGCATTGTGCCTAGGTTACCAAAGGGATGGTGAAGGTTATGCCAAGATGAATAAATCACAAGATAATAACCATTGTGATAGCTAGCACCTACCCAAAAATTGGTAGGAAGTGATTGTTTGAATCACCTCTCACTTCACCAAAGAAACTATTAGTAGATTTAATGCTATGGTGGTGGAAGACCAAAGATCCACTTTAAATGAGTAGTTGATGGTAGATTTTAGCAAATTTTATGAGTTTTAGTAAATTTCAAGAATCTAAATGCCACCATCCATCAATATGGTATCTAATAACATCATATAAAAGGGTATATAATAGAGAAAGGTAATTTATTGTCATTTTCAAGAGATTAAAATAGATCAAGAAACTAAAGCCATTAAAATGAGAAGATGTTATCAGAGAGAAACCAAGTTCCCCATAGCTCTCCAAGTAAAAATGAAAGAGAAGAATAATATTACATTTTTCCTTGAGGAAAAAAAGAGAGTGGATATAATTTGATAGATAAATAGGGGATCAAGATTTTAACACTATGACCAAGCCACCATTAATAGGGTAAGAAGCTCAACATCCAAATGCACAATTGTATTTCCCATGATTATAAAGCATGCCAAGCATAATTTTGGGTTTAATAGAATCAACTAACCATGCTTAAATAGTATCATGAAAAGGATGAGAAGGAGTAGTTTAGGCTCAAGTATACTCCAAAAGCAAGGCAAAATAGATGCAAATCATGGGTAGTGTGAATGTGCTTAGTAACTAGATCAAGAACCAAGAGTGGACCTTAAAAGAAATCTTTCATGCTCCATAGACTAAGGACTATGAGAAAGGATATATCTTATATGGAAGTGTCGAAAAGGTGAAATCCAATGTATAATCCTTCCATAAGGAGCTAGAGAAGATAGATATACTTGCACTCACTACTAGACCCTCCAAGATAGATAGTGATGCATAATAAATTAAGCTAGACATTAAGGGCTTTGAAGACTTCAATGATAAACTCTATGAGAATGTGCCTAAGTTATTTACTCCTAAGAGTTTGATGGATTAGTCTGAGGGTGGACTAATTTTTTTGTATGGGGTACTATCGGGCCCCTAGCTTATTAGTAGAGGATTCATGCCAACATGACATCCACCTAAGTGCATGATGATAATTTTTTCAAGTGGTTAGCATATGGGTTTTTATAGCTAGTTGGAGGTTGTAGTGCAAATATTGTGATAGCTAGAATGTAGCTAACCATCTTCTATATTTTTAGGGCATCATCAAATATTTGAAAGGATGTGGTAGGTGCAGTGTGGAGTTCAAAAAGTCATGGAGTTGATGGTTATGATGATGGAGTTATAGCTCAACACTTAGCATGTAACTTCCACCCTAGCAAAGATGCTCCTGAAGGCTTATATAAGGATCTCAATCTACAAGAGAGGAGAGAGGTGAAGGAATATAGTGAAGCTCTGATGAAATGAATTTGATTTGTAAACATTACTCCAATTGCCATTAAGGCTTTAAAATGGAATGGAGGCCATTATGGCTCTGATTGTAGGTACCAAGCTCATTTGTGAGCTTTTGGGTTATTGATGTTATGATATTAATTTAAACTTTATTATGGACTTTGATTAATGACTAATTATGTTACATTAAATGAGTTGTGTCTATTTTTACATATCTTATAGTATGGCCAATGGGATGCATATGTTTGTATTGTCATACTTTTGATTGAATTATGTTAATTAGTGTTCATGCATTTTAATATTTTTTAGCTTTAATGGGGTCCTTGTAATTATCATGATGTCATCATCATATTTTATGGAGGATGAGTATAGATCTATGCCATTAAACTAATCCCCATTTAAAATTGCATCTATTTAATATGAGTAAAAGTAGTCTTATGACTCTTTAAGTGCCTAAATGACCCTAGGCTATATCAGAGAAAGGCCTACACCTATGGATCTACCTTAAGTTATCTTTGAATTTTTAAATCCCTTGTAGTGAAGTTCTACACCATGGCACAACTAGCCCAACACAAGCCCTGATTCCTTCTCAGTTGCACTTTAGGTGATTGCATAAGGCATATGCCTTATGTGGATTGATGTTGGCATAGCTAAGTGTTTAAATGTTGATCAAAAATGGATTATCCCCTGGCCATAGTAAATTGATACCCTAGAATTTTCTAAAACATAAATCATATTTCATTACTTTTAAGGGAGTGAGTGAAATATAAAAAAACATCATCTCCACATTTATCCACTAGAATCTTATATAAATATTGAATTTTATAATCTAAGCATTAAATTATTACAATTTCAAATTATAATGTATTCTCTCTTGAATCTATATCTAAATCTAATGATGGATAGCTAAAAAAACCAAGAATCTATACGCAAACAAAGTGTAAAACATTTTGAACTCCATATTAGTGTAATTCCAAATGGAAAACACTTATAATTTCTTGCAAAATCACTAGATCAAACTACCACATCATGTTTTTGATTCCAAGAGACCTAAGTAGTCTTAACCTTCACCTTATTTCATTTACAACTTAAACATTAACATGTATCACCATATATGAGTAAACCTAAAAACTTGAGTCTAATGGTAGTTCAGTATATAGTAAATAGATTTAGGCATGGAATGAATAAGACATTGTTTATATCTCACCTTATAGTTTGAAACCATAATAGTTGAATAATTCACACATAACTACCATGCCACTAAAAAAATTGCATTTTCCTTTTAAGCAATCCATTATTTTATTCATGTGGACAACCATAGTATGCCCATGACTAGTCAATATGTAAATGGTTAAGCATTCATATAATCATTTAATATTTAGTTTCCACATTTAGTTTGTTTATATATATTAATGGATTTTTCAATATAATAATAAATTTTTCATTTCAACATTATTAAAGATAAAATGTAAAACTATTATTTAAAATATCACATTAGTAATATTAGACCAACTTGTATCATTTAATACAAACGCTTGGTGTTGAATTTCAGCATAATACCTAGTGCTCATCAATTATGCCAAAAGAGACATCACTTATAACATCATCATATAACAATAACATTGGTTATAATGGTATTGACCAAAAGAGACATCACTTATAACATAAATTACAAACCAATATAAAAATTAGAAACTTAACATATTATAAAGTTAGCTCCAAAACTAAAATCTTCACCAAGAGTTTTTCTTCCTTGAGATATAAGCAAAGATTAAACAACCTCCCAAATAGGGACTGGATTAAAATATTAAGTTTAATTCCCATCATTATTTTACCTACTCAAGATAATTAATCCAAACAAATCTATTATAATATTAATTACCTTTAAGCAACTCTACACCCATTTGTACTACTTATCAAATGGTAAGGCAACTTCTATAAAAAATACAAAATCACATTCAAATAAAATCCAAATATAAGTTTCTCATACATTTTAAAGAGAATAAATATTAATGTTATTGTGGCTTAAATATAATGCTAACTCCACATAATAACCCGAAATAAAGATAATAACCTTAACAATATTAAGCTACAACTATAGTAACATTTTACTTCACTAAGTATGAATAGTTAATATTCAATAAATAATAAATAACCAAAATAAGTTACAATCATAATGATATACAAAAATTCATAAATAAGTGTTACCTTTTTATCCTTCCTAGAATAAATGAAATTATATTGACATCAAATATACAGGAATGAACCCATTTGATGGATTGATATACCTACACTACAAGTTCAAAGAATTCATACTTTAATCATACAAATCCATCAAGAAATCTACATTTAACACTATGTTCCAAGATAGGCTAAATTTGTGTATAGGCATGATAGCATACTATAGTCATGTATACGCATGAACTATTCCAAAAAAACACCAATTCCAAACATGATTATACCAAGATAGAAATGAAATGTGCAATGATTACATTATAACCATATTCACTTCATGTCATAATGGTCTCAGTTAATATATTCCAACTGAATTAAATATTTAAAGACAAATAATTGTATGCTTTTTAATTGAAGAGTGAACAAAAACTCTTCACATTTAACAACCAAACTCTAATTTTAATCATATAAGATCTTTAAGTGTGTGGCTATATAATTTTTCATACACAAAAAGGAAATTCTAATCAAAAGAGTAACAAGCTCGATCCAAATTTTCCACCAAAAATCATTTATAAAATATATAAAACCTTCTAATTGAACCAACTAGATCATATTAAGCATTTGATCTTAATAAAATCATAGATTAAATAGGAATTTATAAATTTTAAACAAACTATCATATGCCACATGATTATCAAATCAATGAATCTTAAATAGAATTCTATGCAAAATAACTCAAACATTGAAGAGAACAACCATGTGCTAAGGAAAATTAAATGCAACTTAATAAAAATTTCAATGACTATATAAATTAAATAGGTTAAAATAACTATAAAAATTTTAAATGACACATTAGGCTACCATATTTCAAGAAATCCTTTTTTATTATAAAACAAGAATGGCATAGGGATTATATAGTGAATCATTTTTGAAATTTACAATAGTATACATTTCAAAAATCATCCAAGAACAAAGAGGATTTAGACACCAACTTGTAGTAATCTCCAAAAGAGTATAAAACACAATTATAAAGTATCCAAAAAAGTCTTCTAAGAATCCAAATGAGGCCAACCATATAGTGGATCCATATGCACCCCAACCATCATTTGGTCAGTGAAATAGGCTACGCCATATTGAACCCATCACAACAATTAAAAAAGCAAGATAAAATTAAGAATGAGATCAAGGATTAATAAATGGGATTGTTTATAAGTAAAGAACCTAGAACATTACAACAAACCCAAATCATGCCAACACACAATTGTATACAATAAATAGGTTTCATGACACTAGAAATAAAAACATTTAAAAACACACAAAAAGTAAAAATATGAGAATATATACATGATAAGTAAAACACCCTTAAAACTCGCACTTGCATGGTCATCTACCCATATGCATTTTGAGGTAAGTATAAGCATAAAAGATCATTTGTAGCCTATTCATATGCCATCCAAAGGAAAGATAGAGCCCTCATGACCTCACCTAGTATTGTAATTCCTTGGCCATGGATTTTTATTCTAACTAGACAATTTTGCATGCAGAGAAAAAGAAAAATGAATGTATTACACATTCATAATTAATTCAAAGTGAAATGCCACATTTAAATTTTCATACAAGCCTATAAAAATAGATCATAAATTACGTGTTCAGGAAGTGTCCATAGTCTGTGCTCATAACCATTCATCCTCCTCAAACCTTCCTTTCTTATTTTCCTCTATGTTTCTTCCCCCTTTTTCCATCTTCCTCTTTTGACTATATTTAACCATGTTGTCTGGGCCAAGATATCCTTCCTAGATACACTTATTGGGTTAGATGCATTGATCAATCTTGGGGAACATTTGGGGGACTTATGTCCTCTTATTTTAAGATTGTTGCTAAGACAATCTAGGGCATGAGTTATATGTATGGGGCTCTATCAAATAGTCTAATTTGAATATATCTCCAAGAGATGAAGTGCTACCATTAGAGTTCTAATACTAGTTTTGTCACAAAGATATAGAACTTCTACACATCTAACTAGACCAATTATAACATATTGAAATTCAGGTCCCTACTTTACTTCACTTCATCATTTCTAAAGAAAAGTAAGGATCACGTGTTCACAAATAAACATCAAAAGAGAGGGAGAGTAAGGTAAAAATAAATTATTCTAATTAAAGAGGTAACAAAAATGCTACTATGTTGGATATTTAACATTATTTGGGTCCTTATTAGGTTTATCATCTTATCCTAAGTCTTAGTTATGTGTGTATTTATTATATTTGTAAATGTATTTTATTCCTACCTTTTTGAGGTGTCACTCACCTCTCTCATCCACTTGTTGGATTTAGAGTTACTTTAATGTAACTTTCTATCCCCCACTCAACACACACTTCCCTCCACTCTAAGGGAATAGGTCACAAGTGGCACACACAAAGGAAGCTTGTAAGGTCATAATGGGATTCTCTGTAACTCTCATTTTTCTCCTCTAGCCCTATAAAAGAGCCTTCCTCTCCTCATTCCTCACACTTCTCTCTCACAACTTTCTTGTTGTTCTAGTCTTTCTCTTGCATACTTTTGATGATATTTTATCTAAATTCATTCTCTCTCTCTCTCTCTCTTATAACTTATTCATGTTATTATAATTTGAGTTCATTGTTTTTAAGCTTATAATAGATTATGGGTTTTTTTCATCATTTGATGGTTTTCTCCACTTATAAACTCTTTTATCTCATTTTTGGTTTGTTCTCCATTGAGGTAATATTATTCATTTTTTCACTCTTTTGGTCTTTATTTCAATGTCTATCAATCATTCTTGGCATAAATCATAATATGGCATTAAAGCTATGGTCATCTTATTGATGTTTATTTAAAAGAGTGTGCAGCTTTTTAAGGAGACTACACGGATTTGTTTTTACAAGGGCTCTAACCCTTGTAATTCAAATCCATTTTCTATCTCTTTTCCTAATTTTAGTTGTTTTTAACCCTTTTTGTAAGTTTTTGAACTATATTAATACATAAAAAAATTAACCCTTTGATTTTTAAATCATTTTTTTTAGTAATTTATTACCAATATTTAGATTCTTTTTAATGACCATTTAACCTTAAATATATCCATTTTATTCATAGGTATATTTATTTTGCTCATTAAATTATTATTTTTCTAAGTCTCAATTCAAGATTGCAAAAAATAAATCTAATATTCAAGTTTTTTTAATTTCTCTATTTTGACTTACTCATAGAATGTTTTTCGCTCAGCTAATTTTCTCTACGCTCTTTTTATGCAGAACTTATCTATTTATTTATGGGCAAATACTCTTAAGAAAGTTGCCCCATCTAATTATTTTATCCTCTTAGTAGTAATTTCCTTATTTCTTTGGTATTTTAAGCTGTACGGTCCCTCCCTTTCTCTGTTGCTTCCTTATCAATCAAGTCACTCTTACATTTGACCAATATTCTATTAATTTAAAAAATAATCTATACAATAGTAAGCTACTATTACTTTTTTACTTTCAATTTTTTGGGCACAATAATTGGGCAGCTTTTTTTTAAAAAAATCAAATATATCATCATTTCCTTTTTAACTGCTTGTCATCACTCAAAGCATAGGTTTTACCTTCATACATCTTTAGGTATACACTTCTCTTCATTTAATACATTCCTTTTTTATATTTTTGAAATGTTTTCTTAAGTTATCAATTTTATATGCTTTAACTCATCATTATCTTCATATTGGGTTCATATTTTTTAAGTAAACATTTCCAACTCTTTAACACCTTGGTACTTTCCTTTGTTGTGAACTTAAGGTTTTTAACCAAAAAAATCCATTTTTTTAATCCTTTATTTTATCTTCTTCAAGAAAAGTCACCCTCCTCTATAAAAACACATATATCAAATATAAAGCAAACTTTTTTATTAATTTTTTAGTTAAGGCCATACGCCTTCTTTACACAAGATATTTTGCCTTTTCTAAAAAAAAATTTGCTTTTTCTACATGCATGCATTTATATAAATTGGTATGTGTGTTTGTCTTTTCTATTGGAAAGCATATTTGGTTAAATCAAATACATAAATTTTACCTGGTTTTATGAAAATCATAACTTTCACATATTTTGGTAAGTGGCATGTGGTGTTTTTAGAAAAGATAAAAACCTTCTAACAAGTGTCTATTTCAAATTCTTGGTAAAATAAACAATTTATGTGCCTTTTTTTATTAAAGTGCACTATATTTAAATAAAATTATATAAAAAGATTCCTTTCACTTGTTTTGTTTCATGTGGAGGATAATTATATAATAGTTCAAAACTAATATAGTTTTTTTTCCATTCACACGTGAAATGTAATATAGGTTTGAAACTTTTTTCTTTATAAAGATATGTGTTCCAAATCAAATCTCTTTTTTTTAAACTATTAGATTCATCCTAATCATTTTTGGTTTATTAAATTATTAATTTATAATTATTATGTTACTGATTTATTCAAAGGATTCATTTTCAACTAATTGGTAATAATTCAAGTATTTATGTTTTTTGGTGTGGACTTACATTTACAAGTTAATTGATATTTTTGTGCAAGTTCATTTTTAATCTTTATTAGATTTTTTAGAAATTGAAAGAAAGTTATAGTGCATTATTATTTTAAACAAGATTTAAAATGGCTTTCAAACTTTCAATCTTTTTAGCATTTAAAAATGTTTCACGTCAAATTAATTTAAAAAATGATGAGATTATTTCTCTTAAGACAAAATGCTACAATTCTTGCTTTGAAAAAATCATTTAATGCTTATGCTGAGAAAATGCAATCCTCTATTAATGATTTTAATACTAACTTTACATCTTTTTTTAATGATAATAGCTCTCATGATGATGAATCTCATTGTGATTTTATACAAATTCAAACTCTTGTGCACACTCCTACCAACCTCGGTTTCAAAATCATGCAAAATATGGGCTATTTATGTGGTGCACTTAGTAAGTGTCAAGACGATATTCTTGAACCTATTTTTACTACTTCTGATGCAAATTTTAAAGGTCTCAATTTTAATGATTCATATGCTTCTAATACAAAATTATAATTTTATTGTCCTCCTCATCGAAGGACTTATAATGCAATTTATTTTGACTATATTGTTTCTAATGCTCATTTCAAAGGACTTATAATGCAACATATTTTGACTATACTATTTCTAATGCTCATTTTTTTGTTTAAAATGATCAACCTTGTGTGAATTATGACAAACATGGGCATCATATATTTAAATGTTAGAGATTACATCCATGTAAATCTTATGGTAAATCCATACACAACACTTTTTATTGTTGGAAAATGACTAAATCTCCTACCTCTAAGGGTAAAACTATTTGGATTCCTAAAAATGATGGATCTTCTAGAGACTTTGATATGTCTTATTGAGATAATTATTCTAATGCTTCATGCAAAATACTTTTGAAACTGACACATCTTCTTTGTCTCCATTTTTATTAACTAAATTTCTTTATGCATTCCTTATTTTTTGTTACATAAGATATATGCCTTGATTATGTTGACTAACTTCTTTTCATGCAAGTTTATTCACTTTATAATGGAAGTTATTTTTATGTAAATTTGCCTAGTTGTACATCTACTTTTATTATATTATGTATGTAGATTGTATTTTTGGCATAATGGTTACTTAAATTGAAAGATTAGTGTTTTTGATATTGGTAAACTACAAACGAGGGTGCAGATCCCTATTACAAAAGGCTCCAAGGGTAGAAAAATAGGAAAACATCCATGAAAAGCAAAATAATAGTAGATAAACAATAAACTAATAAGAAGACATTAAAATACCTAATACCAAAAATAGAAGTATAAATCCACACTATTTGAGTAGAGCACTCCAATCCTCCATGAGGAAACCCAAGAGTTCTTCTTTACTAGCAGACTTACCATCCTTATCCACCTTCTCACCTTGAGCATCTTGTAGGATAGCCAGTGAAGTATCATCCCAGTGAATCAATTTAGATAACATGGTAGAAGGCACCTTCATTTTATTCTCTAGAGAGAACAACCCACTCTTTACATCACCTAAGTCCTTGAACTGAATATGAATATCATAATTCCTTTCACTTGTAACTTCTTTCCTAGAGGTTTCTAAGATCTCAATGTCCTCCTCTTCAGTGTTTTAAAAGGATTTATTTAACTCCTTAAACAAGCTAGCACCCATCCATTCCACTAGTTGATCAAAAGTCAATTTCACCTCCTTGATCTACACCTCATCTTCCATATTAGAGGTTAAAGAATAGTATATGATCTTTAGCACTAGGGACTTTCTTCCAGCTAATCTACTTGACCTCTGAATGCTCAACCTCCTTATATTACTCCCCTAGACCTATTTACCCTTATCCTTCTCAAAAACATCATCTCCTTGCTCTTGAAGCTTGAAGTACCCCTTATCCATAACTAGTTTTGCCAACTTCTCAACACCAGAAGAATTCTTGGTTTTTTTCTTTCCCAACTTCTCAGGTGTAAAGTGTTTACAATTATTTCCTTTCTTATTTTTATCTCTTGAATGGGAAGGGATAATATTCAACAAATCACACAAACCTTTAACTGTCACCTTTTTGGATTGGCCAAGGGACCCATTTTCACCACTTGAAGGGGATGAAATAAAGGGGCCCTACAAAGAAGGGTTATTCTTCTAGGAATCAACTGGGGTCCTAGAGCCTTTATTTTTATGGGGGTGGGAAATAGGAATATCAATAACTAGAGCCTTAGGGTTATGAGAAGTCCTAGAAGGTCCTATGAAATCTTTCATAGAAGGGTTAGTGGCATTGCTTTTACCAAGGCTACCAAACTTAATGCTTAAAGGAATGTTATCATCTGAATCATTGTCATTAGCTTCTTCAACTAGGTAGGATTTTATGGGATTAGGTGGATAGAGGGTTAGGTATAAATGGTAAAGGTGAATAATTAGGCCTTGGTGGAGTGGGATAGTAACAACAATAGGGTTACTCTCATATGTATTCATAACAATCTTCATAGAATACCCTAGAGATGAAAAGAGATAGAATGGGAAATTAACTAGCACCTTATGATGAAAATGATTAAATAAAGAAAAATGATAGTGGTAATAGCACTTGAACCTAACGTTTAAGGTGATGTATTTCATGATAAGAAATAAAACTTTGTCTCAGGGGTTAACAAGGCTCTCCCTATCAAATTTGCCCTGTAGGTAAATCAGTGACTTAGCCTCTCTAAAGAATCTCTTCATGCCTTCAAGGTCCTAAAATTTAGTTTGTTTTTTATCCTTTTACCTTCACATCTAAAACTTGTATCCTTAGCTATAGTTCCTTCACTCAGTTCAAACTAAATTCTTTGAACCTTAAGATCCTCATCCTAAGACATAGCAAACTAGACCAATAGATTTTCATCAAAGTCATTAAGGTATACCAGGGGTAGAGTGATGCCACCCTCATAACAAATATTCCATAGCATGGCATCATCCTTAAATTTTACATAGCATAAGGGTTTAGTTCAGAATTTATCTCCACCCATAGTTAAATTCTTCACAATTTTGAGGAAAATATCACATATCACAAACCTTGGCACCCAAGGTTAATACAGATTAATGTAGAATTATCTAGAAATGATGATCTAGATATCATCATTAAACCATCTCTTGAGGTTACTTGAACACCCAAGCTCATCCTTCAAATCACTCTCATTGATCAAGTAATAATTATAGGTGTAATGAAGCTTGTGTGGGTTGTCAATTGGGAAATGCACTATCAGGATTTGAAATGGTCTCATGGGTTAGCTAAGCAACTACCACAAGAGTTTTTTGATTTTGCTTTTGTTTATGTGTAAATTTTTTCCTTTTTAAGGGGTAATCATATGTCATCTTATCCATAATTATAACAACCTATTTTCACCATTTCTAATGGCAAATATTGATCATGGATCCATTAATTAAAATATATATGAAAATATATTTTAAAAAATATCACTTTACAAGGATCATTAGGTTGAATAAGTTTGGGCCTCCATTTGAAGGTGATCTCTAACATTTATAGGTATATTATTAATATTCCTCCAGCACCTTATAGGGAAGAGGTTGATTCCCATATTCATTATAGCATCTACCACCTGGTTTCCCTCCCTATAGATATGCTTAACCTCAAATCCCTCAAATCCAAAAAGGAATTTCTTTATATCTTGTATGATGTCAGCAATCTACCATCCCACCCTAGATTTCTCTTCAACAACATCAATGATAAGCTTGGAATCACTTTCAATTAGGAGGTTTTTAATGCCAATAACAAGAGCCACCTTAAGACCCCAGAGGAGGACCATATCCTCAATAACATTATTGGAATTATCTACCATCCATATAATATAGGTAGCTACAAACTCCCCTTATTATATTTCAAGACTCTACCCCCACTAGCCTGACCTAGGTTACCTTTGGCAGCCCCATAAAAATTGAGCTTCATCTAACCTTCAGTAGGGGGAGCCCACTTAGTAGTAGCATGAGTAATCTTCTTAGAGTTATTAACTCTAAAAATATGAGCCAAGACACACCACTGATTGATAATACTATATTCAAGCTTACTGGGAGGAAAGTCAACAACTTTCAAAGTGTTGTTAGAGATATTTTCCTGTAATAATTTAGCAAACATACAGAATACCTCCTTAGAATATTTTAATTTATCTCTAAATAACCTATTATTTCATTCCTTTTAGAGTCCCCAAGCTAGGATAGGGGGATTTGAGCCCATATCTCTTTGTATAAAGGATGAAAAAATGAGGGCAATCAATACCTTATGATAGCAGAGAGATCAAGATTCATGCTCTAAGAGACTCCAAGATTTTTCATAGAAAATCTCCAAACCTCCTAAGAGAACTCACAATGTAGTAAAAGGTAGGAAATTGATTCTTCTTCCTTCATGTAGAGTGCATAACAGTTAGGATTTGGAAGCCTCTAATTCAAATATTATCCATAGTAAGGATCTTATTATGTATGGCAAGCCACTATAAATGATTGATCTTGGAAATAAGATTTTGATTTTAAACCCTTCTCAAAAATTTAGAGTCCTCATTAGACTCTAAGAGTAGATTGTAAGTAGATATGACTATAAAAATCCCATTATATCCTTCACCCATAGAAATTTATCTTTTGAGGGGAATATAAGAATCATGCATCCTTGAAGAGAGAGTTGTAACTCATCAATAATTAGAAGAAAGTCATTCTGGTCTTGATAGTAGTCTAACAATTATTTTTGGCCTCCATTTCTAAGAAGAAGATAATCAACATCCAACCTCCAAAAGTAAGCAATGGCCTTGTCAACAAGTCTTTGGATGTTTTGGGTCTTACAAAGAGGGGTACCCTTTAGCCAACTATCTTCCCAGAATTTGATGGGTTTACCATTCCCCAGCATCCACCTAATACCTTGCAGCAATAAGGTTATGCTTTTTAACACATTATTACAAATCATGAAACCTCTAGAGATACCAATGGTGTGAAGGAAATCATTAGGTTTATTATTAGATAGGTATTTTTCCCTCATAATATTACCTAGTCCTTACTAGTACTCAATAAATTTTGTCCAATATTAGCTAGGAGGGATTTGTTGATCGGGTGAATTTTTATAATCCCAATACCTCCTTGTAGTTTAGGTATATAGACTTTATCCTAACTAGGGAAATCCTCTTTTTCTCTTCCACCCTATTCCATAGGAAATTCCTTTGAATTGTATCAAACTTCTCCATAATATATTTGGGGATTTTGAAGAGGGAAAGGAAATAAATAAGAATTCCCTGAAGGGAGGCCTTCAGAAGTTAGTATTTTATAGCTTGACTTAACAAACTTCCTTTCTACCTATCCAACTTCTTTTGAATTCTTTCAAGAATATAATTCCAATATATGGGAGGAACATATTTAATAGCTAAGGGAAGGCCAAGGTAAGTACTTGGGATCTCACCACTTGAACAACCAAGAATCCCCATGAATTTCTATTGAAGGTCCATAGTAGTGTTAAAAAAGTATACCAAGCTCTTATCATACTATATACATTGGCAAGATGCATCTGCATAGTCATTTAGCACTTTCTTCCATTTCCTAACTTCCACCACTGAGCCAACCCCAAAGAGAATAGTTTCATCCATAAACTATTGAATGGTAGTAAAGTCAATTATTGAAGTAGGTTTAATACCTTTGATCTCCTGGCATCTCAATAGCTTTATTAAAATCCTACTAAGAACCTCATCTATGAGAATGAATAGGTAAGGGGAGAAGGGGTCACCTTTATTTAGACCCCTCTTAGCATTGAAAAATCCCCTAAGGACCCCATTGACTAGGATAGATTACTTGATAGTGGTGACATAGGTTTTGATGAGTTGCATTATTCTATCCTTGAACCCCATTTTCTCAAGGACTTTGAATAGAAAGTCCCAAGATACTCTATTGTAATCCTTAGATATGTCAAGTTTGAATACCATCCCAAGAAAATTATTTCTTTCCATGGAATGAATAAATTCATGAGAGGATATGGTAGCATCCAAAAAAATTATGCCAGGGATAAACCCCTTCTGACTATTATTAATCAGATGGTCTAGGATCAGCTATAATCTACATACTAAGATCTTAGATAATATCTTATAGAAATTATTACAAAGGCTAATGGGACTAAATTCCCCCATAATGATACAATTTATTTGGAACAAGAACTATGAAGGTGTGATTAAGTTGTTTCAACAATTTTCCAATCTTAAAGAAGTCTATAGCTACCTTAGTAACATCCTACCCCACTATCTCCCAGTACTCTTGGATAAAGACCAGAGGAAAACCATCTGGGCCTAGGGCCTTGAAATCACCCATATAAAAGAGGCAAGCATGTACTTCCTCTTTAGTCATAGGTTTTTCAATAAGATTATTATCTTCATCATTAAGTTGGGTAGGGATAATGTCAATTAACTCTTACTTCTCCATTTGTCCTGAACGGCAAGGAATTTATTAAGATAGGTAGGAGCCACCTGAACCACTTAACCATATGACTAAACCAAAGATCCACTCTCATACATTAACTTAATAATTTTATTTCTTTTCCTATTCCTCATGGTAGATTGATGGAATAAGGTATTATTTCTATCCTCCTCCTAGAGCCATTACACTCTAGACTTATGTTTCCAAAAGATCTCTTCCTTTTTCAACAATTCACTCCATTCCTTCCTTGGAGAATCCTCATATAGTAACATATCATCAATGATGTCTCCATTAGCCATCAACAAATGAATGTTAATAAGGTTAAAATAAATCCTCCTCTTATTCTCAAAGATATTACCAAAGGTATACTTGTTCCAACCTTTGACTTTATTTTTCACAATATTTAGCTTATACGCCAACCTATACATGATGGATCCTTGGATAGTGATATTCCACCATCTAGCCAACTAATCTCTAAAGCCAATATGTTGAGTCCACATTAATTCAAACCTAAATGGGAAAGTTCCCTTAATCTCTCTATCCTTCCAAGATAAAAGGAGATGGTTATGGTCAGAGGTCATTCTAGGGAGGGATTCAAAGAGATAGGCACTAGTGTAATCCTAATTGGAGGTGACTAGCACCCTATCCAGTCTAAATTGTATTAATTTCTCACCTTTTATTTGATTAGACCAATTAAAATGTTTCCCTTGAAGATCTAGGTCCATAAGACCTACATTATTGAGAAACTTAGCCAAGGTTACCATGTTATCAATGTAATCTAAAATACCACCAATATTTTTCAAAGGATAAAGTGGGGTGTTAAATTCACCAAAAAACATCCATCAATCCTCCTTGTTACTCCCAATCAGAATGGAAATGAGATAACACAACTCCTTTCTTGTATTTCTTTGGTTAAGGGCATAAATATTGACTAAGTTCCAAGATTTATTATGAGTAACCATCTTGACACAGATTATTCTTGCATCTAAAAATGAGACTCCCTTTCACAACATTACTATTAAACATAGTGACAATACCTCTTGAATCTCCAGAGGCATAACTTATACAATACTCAGCATTAGGCCATATTCCTTTAGCAATAATTTTAAATCGTTCATCCTTCATCTTGACTTATTGCAATAAAAAGATATCAATTTTATTATCATAAATGTAGTTCTTGACAAGGAACTACTTTTAAGGGATATTAAGCCCTCTAATATTCCTTGAAAGGATCCTCATTTACCTTTAAATTTCTTGGAGCCAATAGCTAGAGTCCTCTATTTCCCCATATTAATATCCTTATTGATAACCTTCTATCTAGTTTATCTTTGGGTGGGTCTTCCTACTTTAGAATCCACACCAACATCAGTAGTTTTCCTTGATCTCTACCTTCATTTTTAGTAGTGGTCCAACCCTTTGAATCTATATCCTTAGTCTTACTAGTTCCCACAATAGGGGTTAGATTAAGGGAATTATTCCTTGGTGAAGTGAAACCTTGTAGTTTGATGCTAGTTCCTTCCCTTTTGATTGGGTTGCCAATCCTTTTAAAGATAGAATTATTGCTATTGTCCAAATTAGACAACTAAAAACTCCATGATTTCAAATCAAAATTAACCTTGGCCACCTGATGTATCTCCCATTCCTCTAAGCTTTAAAAGGATGGGGACATCATACTAGGTTGGTTGGTTAGTTGTTCCTTCTGACCAAGCTCAATGATAGGAGTATTAAGAGCCTCACCCTGAGAGGTGGAGATCTCAGGATCTTTCACCATGTCACCAAACAAGCCTCTATATTCTTTCCTTAACTTATCTTCATTATTCTCCTTCTAGGGTGTGTTAATGATATTTAAGATGTCCTACTTAAAAGGATAATCCTCCTCATCTCCATTAGTTTGGATTTCAAAAATAGTAAAGCTCTTTTTCTTTGCTTGGTATTGAGCTATGAGGTGCCTTTTTCTATTATAGTTTTGACAAAAGATAATGGAATTCTCATATTGAATATTTTGATTACATTGACCAGATTTAGAATCCAGAGTAATGGAGTTAGGTAGAGATTTATTAATATTTACATTAACACAAAAGCAAGAAAATACTAACTTAGACTTATCCTTGGTAGTATTGTCTAGATCAATGAAGTGACTGAATGTATTTTCTATCCAAATGAACACTTCCTAATCCTAATATTCGAATTAGAGACCTAAAAGCCTCACGCAGACTAGGGCCATTTTGTTTAGATCAATAGTAGCATCAAACCCTAATCTCCATTTGCAAAGATAGAGACTGATTTTTCCATATATCCATGATCCCCTAGCAAGAACATGGGTGAGATATTATATAGCTATAAACCCGAAGAGGAACATCCCCTTAGCCATGGCACTAGTTGAAATGATACCTTTCACCTTCCATTTAGTAGCAACCCATATCCTAACCAAATCAATATTCGATCTCAAGTTGAAAAATTTACCAAAAAGAGCTTGTTCCATTGAAGAAACTATTCTTTCTACCATAAAATTAGGGAGTTTGAGAGTTGAACCATCCTCCATCTCCAATAGTAGTGGGATAGCCCTCAATTTCTCACAATTCTTGTTCTCAGGAGGACATTCTTCCACACATTGGGAACCTACACATCACCTTAGGTCATGGGTTTAGAATGGCATCTTGAGGTATTACTAGGGCTAACCCATACCAAGGGGGAGATGGAATGGGGTTCAAGGAGTCCCCTCAATTCCCTCATAGCCATGGCCAAATTCAAAAATCACATGATCAAGAAAACATGTAGAGCGTATATAATATTCCATATCATGAAAGATTGGTGTTAGCTTGCTTATTTTATAGGTTTTTATGGATCATTACTCCTTTTGGTCATTTTTTATTCCATGGTGGATTTATCACCTTGTTCAAAAAGGATTCTTGGAGATTCTTGGTGATCACACTTTCTTCCATGCAACTTTTGGCAAAACCATCTTTTCTTTCTTCTCTCAATCTTTTGTAATTCCTCTTCAAGGTCTATTAATAAGGATTATTACATAATTTTAACTATATTATTTATTTTTAAAATGTTTTCTTCACTTTTCTAACCCTAAATTAAGTATAAGGGGGAGTGTTGGAGAACTAACCTTGTTTGGGTCCTTCCTAGGTTTATAGGCTTATCCCAAGTCTTAGTTATGTGTTTATTTATTATATTTTTAAATGAATTTTATTCCTACCTTTTTTATCACCTCTCTCATCCACTTTTTGGATTTAGAGTTACTTTCATGTAACTCTCTCTCCCCCACTTGGCACACACTTCCCTACGCTCAAAGGGAATAGGTCACAAGTGGCATATCCAAAAGAAGCTTATAAGGCCATAATGGGATTGTATGTAACTCCAATTTTATTCCTCTAGCTCTATAAAAATCCTTCCTCTCCTCATTCCTCACACTTCTTTCTCACAAATTTCTCACTTGTTCTTGCATCCTTGTGATTCTCTCTCTCTCTCTCTCTCTCTCTCTCTCTCTCTCTCTCTATCTCTCTCTCTCTCTCTCTCTCTCTCTCTCTCTCTCTCTCTCTCTCTCTCTCTCTCTCTCTCTCTCTCTCTCTCTCTCTCTCTCTCTCTCTCTCTCTTAATTTATTCATGTTATTGTAATTATATTTCATTATTTGCAAGCTTTTAATAGATTGTGGGATTTTTTCATGAATTGATGATTTTCCTCACTTATAAAATCTTTTATCTCATTTTTTGTTTGCTCTCTATTGAGTTAATATTGTTCATTTTTTCACTCTTTTGGTTTTACTTTCAATTTTTATCAATCTTTCTTGGCATAAATCCTAATAGTATAGAACTAAAATGTGCCTAGCTATAGTTTCACTAGTATATACTAAGTTTCATGATGGCTTGGGCTTCAATCACATAGGGAGATATTCTAAGGAGTAAGGGAAAATTCTTAATTATAGACTTCTTTGGTGAATGAACTAAAAATAGGTCTATATTTAATTACACATATATCCTTAAAAAATCAAATAAAGTGAAAGGAATCGAAGAACCTAACTAAAATAGTAAAAGCACATCCTAATTAATGCATTAAATCTATATAAAAACACAAATTATAGTCTTATAGTATTAGTGTTAATCTATTAAATTAGAAATAAAGTGGAAGACCTTCAAGGCAACTAGACACATTTGCACATAAAATTAATTCTACATTATTCCAATAGTGTTTGTTTACAAATAAAATCAACCATTATAACATACTAGGTAATAGTATATATAAAAAGGAGGTATGGGTTTTGCCTCCAAGAGGAATGAGATCCCACTCTTAGCCATCATGGCCTAAAATGGTAAAATAAAATTATTTTAAAAGATTACTCATTCCATAATAGATAATATGTAAGGGAATTTCATGGCCCATTAAGTAGCACCAAGGAGAGGTCTAATGTGGACTACATACTAATGGCTCTGGTGGGCTCTGATGAGTTAACAATGATTAGTCAATGAGTTCAAACCTATAAAATTTGATAAAAGACTCATGGAGGAGCATCTTTTTTAGATCTATTATGTGTAATAAGTGTGGTGATCACATTCCTCTTTTACCTCCGTGGTACTTTGGGAAACATAGAAAAAGACCATATGGCACTTTGCTAATGTCTTTAATTGCTCAGTCATTTAAAAGTGAAAATATATTTCTATAATGATTTTGGAGACCACCTTTGTGTCTTTCAATTATGTGTTGAATCCAAAATAAGTGTCCAAGTCAATCTTTTGGGGATTTCAACACTTATCATTTTATTTATTGATCAAGGCCTATCTAGATCCTATGTTTAGTCTATAGATTAAAATTAATCAAGATGTCACATCATATTTAAATTGACTGATATATCTTTACCATTCTCCCAAGATGAATATTCATGTCTTAATCTATTTTATCTTGAGGGAAACATGTGGCACAATGTCACTAATTTTATCTTCTTCATTGCCTTATTGAGTCATATGCCTTACCACATGACAATTCTTCATGCATTAAAGTATTGATTTATTTATATAGACTACTTTACTCATAGTGTGACACTTTTATTATTCTCATTATTCCACTAGGATTGAATTTGTTTACTATGTCATTATACTTTCAATCATGATTTAATAAGATATAGGCATATGGCATGATCATATTCTTCTTCTTAGTTATTGAGATTTAGAACATGCACCTTGGGACTCTGGTCATAGATAAGTGAGATGTCAACACATTGTACACTCCTATTAATTTAAGGTCTTATAGATTCTAGTTTGTACTTTGATTTATTTATATATCATGAGTTATTGATATGTTTCCACATGGAACAATGTCAAATCTTAAGGTCTCATGTAGTCCTTGCCTTAGTTATTTGAGTAGATAGAAATGAGTAATCAGGATGAGGACATGTGGTAAAATCTTGGTTGCTCTAGTACTTTGGGGGAAAGGAATTAGAACCCTTTTCCTCATAATATATGGATAATAAATATGAATACATGCATATCAAAATCATGAACCTAGATACTTTCCAAATAAAAAGATAATCATTTAAAAAATCCTTCATGATAAAGCTAAGTATAGACACCTAAAATGATCTTAGAGCTTAATGTGGTATGGAGTCCTTGACTTAGTCATTTGAGTTGATATAAGTGAGTAACTATGATGAGGACACATGTCACAATATTTATTTCTTAGACACTTGTGGGAAATGATTTAGAACCCTTTACCTCATAAATGATGGATAAACTAGATGAAGACACACTTCTTAATCTTTGGAACTTACATACTTTCCAAATAAAAATACTATCATTTTAAAATCATTTATTATGAATCTAGATGTTGACACATGGAACAATCTTAGAGATCAAGTTTTATCCATTGAAATTTAAACTAAAATATATGAACACCCTTAAATTTGATAGTTGATTAATGTGCAAAATAGACATGTAGCAATGGTCTATGTAAGTAAACTTCAACAAAATAAATAAGTATGAAATTTCACTCATAATTTAGGGGATCCTTATGAGGTGGATCAAGTAAGCTTTGGTAGGGTTACTCTATGAAGCTAGAATAATCTTGAGATTAACAAAAAACCTTGGTCAAAAACAAGTTATATTAGTTAGTCCATAAAGCCAAAATCTAAATTTGATGAACATCATAGCATTAAAAGCTAAACATATGCATAAAATAAATTCAAAAGGCATGTTATGTATCTAGGGACATGATATATTAATGCATATGGTTTGATGGAGATTCCTACATGTGGCACACATCCCCCTTAGTTATTTATGTTGGTCTAATATATTAGGATAATGGAGTAACTTTTGGAATTAATGTATTGGGAAATGGTCAGCCTACATTGGGATTAATAGGTTACCCATCCATTGTTAGTTAGATAGAGGTCTATATAAAGGAGATGATTATCATTGTAAAGGAATCAACTAAGCATTGAGTCTTCTATGGTAATATGATATTAGAGGTTTTCCCCTCGCAGATACATTTTGGAGTTATTCTTTCTTAAAGGAGTATTGTATGGTGTTGCCCTACCTTAAGGGTATTCTATTTCTACATATATTGATTATTTAGACATATTGGTCCACCAATATCTAGTATTTTGAGTTCATCTACATTATATTATACATTATTTTCATATATTATAAGTTTTTATCATAAAAAAACATATCCATTTCAACCTTTAGACTTAGGAATCAATCAAATTACTAGAGCAATTATGGAAACACTCAACTAGTTTTGAATTAGATCAAGACTTCATTTTAAATTAAAAACTCAAACTTAAGATAATGAATTTTAATTTAGACTTGTAATGATTCATTTAAAAACAAGACCTTAACTTGGAATTTGATATAAAATTAGGGTCCTCATTTTAAATATTTAAAACTAAGTATTTTGGTTGCAATAAAATGGGGACTATTACAAGGAAAATTTTACCTCAATGTTTAGAATCCTGACTGCATGACTCCATTACTAAAATGTGAGATAAGCAACTAAATATCCATTTAGATTAACTTATATGAGAATATGTTATTCAATTATACTTTAAAAAACAACATATTTGGCCCTAATTCTTTCAAAGGATCATTTTGTGTAAAGAGTGATTCTATTGTTATTTTGAATCCACTAGGTAAGCTTAGACATATCTTAAGTACTCAAATATTTTTGAAAGGTAATTTATTTGTATAACATCTAATGAAAATAAGGTTTTTTCATTGATATGATTCTACCCATGCATATATATCCCTAAAATATATGACCTTGGTCCCACTTAAGGCCTTGTTCCATTTCTAGCTAAGCCATAAATATTGTGATGGAAGTTGCCCAAATCACCCTTTCTTAGGAATAAACTTGTATTTTCATGAGATTTAGGCTTCCTTTCATTTTTATGTTTCTTTTATTTAATCAAGGAGGGTTTGGGACCAATATATCCAAGGTTTAGTAATTTTTTAATGAACCCTTTACACCAATAAGGTCCTTTACTTTCTTAGTGATTTTACTATGATTGATATATTCTTTTTAATTTTTGTGTTGACCTTTATTAAAATAGGGTTTTTCTCAATTCACTTGCTCAATTATGAATCAATGACTCCTAATAATTTTAGTGTCTCAATATAATTTATTTTCTTTTCACATTGTTATATAATGGGGGATAACCTTCTATCTTCCAATTATGGGACTGTATTTCTAGTGCTTTGTCAATTTTGAAGTTATCAAACTCAAGAGCATGGGGACCAATATTTATATTTAACTCTATCTTATCATAAATGGCTTAGCTACTTCTCAATATAAATCATAAGAATAAGGTACAACTATTACAAGGTTATCAAGCATGAATAAGGTGAAAACTATAGGAATACCAAAGTAAACAACACACACCAAAACAAGAGAAAGTCGAAATAATAAAGAAGAATCATGGCAAAATAAAAGCAAACACACAACTGAAGAAAACTAGCAAATTCTAATATAATATTTACATCACCAGCCTTTGCCCTCAAGGCTATTCTAAAATTTCATTAGAAGGGATAACTGTAAATTAATTCTTCAATAATTATCTATTCAAAAGTAGTGGAATATCATTCCTTTTTAGGTCTTTCAATCAAAATGTGTTATACCCCAGTAACTTAGATATCTAGTATGGGCCAATCCAATTTGGGTCAAGTTTAGAGTGTTTCCATTTATTATCATGTGTTTTATCTAATAATAGGACTATGTCTAATTCTAATTCTAATATATAAAAGTATTTAACCTTTTCCATTTTATTGAACCATCTCTTGATTATTGTTTGATGTCCACTAAAGTTCTATAGATACTCTTCTCATGCATCTTCCAATTGGACAATGTCCAATAGCCTTGAGTTTCCCTTCTTAGTGTCCTCCATGTACTCTTTCATAAATTTTTATGTTAAAAACTTAAAGATGATTTGGAATATAGGATCCAACCCATATATAATTATAAAAGGAGAGATTTTGAGAGCTTGCCTATATCTAGTGTTGTCAGCCCAAAGAGAATATTATTTACACAATATTTTTAAACTTTATCATTTACTGATGTTTTTTCTCTTTTAGTAGCCTATCTAGTTTCCATCTCTCTGAGTGCACATATTAAAGGTTATAGTGGTAAATAGGTGGGTATGTTAGAATAATTAATTTATCATAGAATATTTGTAATACATGTCTCAAGGTAATTTACACCTTTGATTGACATATAGCATAGGTTAGCTAAGTTTGATATTTCCTATGTGTAGTTAGTTATATTGTGAGTCATAATACCCTAAAAATTAGGAGATCTAATCTCATTTATTATTATATAAATAATCACCTCTTATATTGCTTTTGTTAATTCAATTTCATTTCATCTTTCATTTGGTATCAGATCAGGTATCCTGAGGAGGTTTTTGAAGCATTGGAGATTTGGTGGAGATTGAGAGTGAAGCTCATATGATCCTTGGATGTGACATGCTGATAAAAAAAAAATTCTATCTGAAGCCAAAACACTACTAGAATTTTGGCTAATTCTAAAGAAGGAAAATAGTTATCAATATGCTAATTTTTTTGCTTTGATAAAATTTTTCCATATTTGTATTAAACCAGACTAAAAATATTCTTATTTTTAGAGGGTTTTGATTGTAAAATTTTATATCTAAGTTTTCATGTGCTTGAGAAGATATAAGATTAGGTTTGAGAGATTTGAATTTGCTTTTATTATTTCTAGTCAAGATCCAATTTTGAATCAATGGAGGAATAGATCTGCTCTTTTTTTATCATAACATAAGCCATATATTTTCTACACTATTGATTATTTTATTTGATCTAAATATAATATCATTAAATCCATTAGATATCAATGTTCATATTGAATCTACTCAGTTGGGCATTTGGTGATCTCAACCTCTTTGCATTTTCTTTGTCTCGGTGATCTACAACACTAAGTCTATATTATGGATCACATCGCTCAATGATCACTACATTTGGTAGATTAGCCTTGAGCTCCATGGTTGAATCTAGCCATATTGAGATATTTTAGCATCATAGTCTACAATATTGACATCAACATTCAATCTTTGTATCCTACATACATCAAATCAGAATCTATTCTTTGCTTTAGTAAATCCCCATGCAACATTGAAAAGGTCAGCCTATCTCTTTAGGATTAATAATTTGGGTATAGCATTAGACTCTACCAAAAACATTTCACTAAAAATTAGATCAAATACCTTCATCAAATTAATTTATGATAAGCATAAGGACTGAATAAATCATCATCAAAGTACATCAAAAAGAAAGGTCAATGATAGTAAAGGTAGACGGCCAGGTTACATGCTAAGAAGCTAGTCAATTAGAAAATAAGAGATGTCAAGCTAGTAAACCCAAGAGCTCCAATAGCCTATAAATAGCCTATAAAACATCCCTCCAAACTTTCTAAACTTCATTGCACTTGTAGATCGACTATGAAAAATTCATAATAGGTGCCCAAAAAACTTTTGGGTTGATTTCTTTATTTTTGGGTTTGTTTATTTATCATAATTATCCAATATTAATTATTATTATTATTATTATTATTATTATTATCAAACAATATAATAATTTATTGGGAGGTGAAATGTTTTATAAAGAAATTAAAGAGATATTTTTTTATTATTGTCTTATTTAAAAACAAAAAAAACTTGCATTTGTAAATCCATTTGAGGATATTACCCAAATTGGGTATTGACCAAAGTTGTCATTCAATTGGTGTATTTTTTAATTATAACTAGACTCAAATTGGCAAGTGTTGTAAACATTGAAAATTATAAGGTGAAAATTCCATTTTTCCCATAATTTCAAAGATTTTCAAGTGGGGGGATATTTTCTCACCAACCTCAAAACACCTTGCAATGGGCAAGTTTCTTTGTAAAACTTTGTGGATGTATTTTTGGTTAAAATAGACATCCACTTTCCTCATTTTTCATTGCATTTTTGGATGCATTTTTGGTGAGTTTGATGTCCTTTTGTGAGTTGGTGTGTGATTTGTCCTCTCTGTGTATGCATTTTTACATTTTTCAATTCAAATACACATTTCATTTTCATACTAAAACAATGCATTTTTAATTTGTCGTATGCAACTTCCTATTCACAATGTCTAGTTCAGGACCTAGATTTGTCCTCCAAAACACATAGTTACTTTGCAGTGACAATTATGTAGCATGGAAAATAAAATTATAAACACATATTGAGTTTGAATATATTTGGTTAGTATTATAAGCCACATGGGTCAGGCATGCAATAGATGTTGATCAACAAAAAAAATATGACAATGCGAATAAAAAGGCTAAGTTAATAATAATGTTTGGAGTTTTGAATGAGGTACAACCTCATATCTAAAGTGGTAAAACTACAAAATATGCTTAGGATAAGCTTAAAATAGTTTAAGAAGCTAAGAATCAAAATCAAATCTTGCATATTTAAATCCAATTGCACACTTTCAAGATGAAATCAGATGAAAAAATAAAAACATTCCTTTTAAGGGTTGAAAATTTGTGGAATTCATTTCAATATTTTGGTGAACCAATGATAGATGATTCTTTGGTCCCTATCATCCTTAGCAAATTACCCCCTGCATATAGGATCTTTATGACCACTTTGAATGTCAAAGGATAAAAACCAAACTTTGAGGTGTTGGTAAATTTGTTGCAACAAGAGGAAGGTTTGCATAATTCAAAGGAATTAGATGATTAACATTCACTCACATCAAATCAAAATGGAAATAAACCCATGAAGGGTCCAAAGCAATATAATCAACAAAACTAATAAGAGAACAAATCATATTCTTTTAAAACATGTCAAATTTGTGGAAGATAGGGACATGAATTAAAACATTATTGGTACAACACATTTCAAAATGGATCATCAAGAAATAAGCCCTCTTTCAAAAATACACCATAAATATAAAAAAAGCAACCACAATAACAAAACAGGTGGAAACAAAAAAAATCCAAGCCTAAAAAACATGGTAATGTTATTAAAGATAGTGATTATTCAAATGAGGAGTATGGTTTAGCTACTCAAACATGAGTCTACCAATCATCCTAGTGTAGTTTTTATGTTTAATAAAGGGCAACCAAACACATTAAAAGGAGAAAAGAATGGTTTTATAATTTGACAAAAATATAATCAAAGGGAAATGTTTCACTTGGAGATGATACCTCATATATAGTACAAGGCAGTGGTGACATCAAAATTTAAATTAGAAATAAAAAATTACAATATTTCAAATGTTTTATATGTTCCAATAATTACCAAAAATGTGTTATCTATTAATCAACTACTTGACCACAACCTCATGGTTGAATTTGATCACCAAAATGTTCAAAAATTTTGCCACATCAAATATAGGTTTAGGCATTTCAAATTGATTGCCAAGGCTTCCAACATTGGAAAAATGTTTTAGCTTGATTTTATTCAAAATTATCATCAAGAACTTGTGGTTAAAGATACATAACTAGGTAATTTGTGGAATATAAGATATGGTCACTTGAGTTATGGTTATTTGGTACAATTGAACAAATAGGATATGGTTCGTGGTCTTCATAAACTCAAGAAATATTCTAATATATATATCATTTACTTAGAAAGAAAATAAATAAAAGATCCTTTTGGAAAGACTAAATATTTTTCACTTGTTAAGTTGGACTTGGTGCACACAAATCTTTATGACAAAGTTTCTCCCAGTCTCAAAGGGTACAAATACTTTTAGCTTTTTGTTAATGATTACTCATGGAAAATGTGGGTATATTTATTAAAGACTAAGAATCAATCTTTTAAATTATTCAAAGAATTCAAAACCACAGTTAAAAATGAAACTTGTAGTAAAATCAAGACCCTCCACTCAGATCATGAGGGGGAATACACCAGTAAATAATTCTTAGCCTAGCTTAGTGTAAATGGAATCAATCGGTAATTGACAAATTCATATTCACCTCAGTATAATGGAGTTGTAGAATGGTGTAATAGATTCATAATATAAATGTTTCATATCATGTTTTAGGATATAAAATTGTCTAATACATATTAGGAAGAAGCCTATCACACTACAGTCTACTTATTGAACAGGTCACCCACAAAAGCTCTTAATGGAATCATACCACATGAATTTTGGATAGGGAATAAACCAAAGGTAAATCACCTTCAAGTTTTTGGTTGCAAGGAATACATGCATATTCCTAATAATAAAAGGAATAAGTTTGATAAAAAAAATCAAAGGAATGTATTTTTGTGGGATATAGTACATAATTAAAGGCATACAACTCCTTGATCTAGAAACCAATAAGGTACTAATTAACAGAGATATAATGTTTGATGAAAAGAGTGGAATCAATCCACCCTCTACATAGGCAAATGATATAGGAAAAATCCCTATAATCTTTTCAGATAGTGATAATGAAATTGAAAAGGAATATAGTCAAATAAGACCTCTAACACCACCACCTATAGCTCAACATATGCTAAAGTGGTATACAAGTACTTTATGAGATGCTAACTTGAATGGAGTACCAGATACATCCATTTCAATACCAAGGACTTGAAGCATGGCTCAAGAAGAGGTTAATATGGCCCTTATGAGTATTGTTCAAGAAACTTATGAGCCCTTAATAGTAATAGAATCCCTACAGTCAAAATGTTAGAAAGATGTCATGGATGAATAATATTAGTCACTAATGAAGAATAACACTTGGAAGCTTGTTGATCTTCAACCAAGGAAGAAGCCTATAGGATACAAATGGGTCTTTAAGACCAATTACAAAGTAGATTGTAGTATTGATAACTATAAGGCAAGGATTGTTGTAAAAGGGTACATTCAAAAAGATGGCATTGACTATGAGGAGACTTTTACTCCCATAGCTAGGATAAAGACTATTAGAATGGTTTTTTCTATGGATACATAGTTTAGATGTAAATTCCATCAAATGGATGTAAAAAGAGCCTTTCTCAATAGAGATTTGAAAGAAGAAGTCTACATGACTCAATCTAAAGGATTTATGATACCTGATCATAAATAAAAGGTATGTAGGATTATCAAGTCTCTCTATGGGATAAAATAGGCTCCCCAAGCCTAGTACATAAATATTGATGAGAATCTCATACAATATGGATTCAACAAGAATCCATATGATCCTAACCTTTACCTCAAACAACATGAGGGGGAGGTTTTTATAGTGATTGTTTATGTCAATGATCTAGTCATCACTGGAAATACATTGAAGATGATTGATATAACTAAGAATGACCTCAAACGATCATTCAACATGATAGATCTTGGGCTACTACACTATTATCTTGGTTTGGAGGTATGGCATAAGGAACATTACATTATTATTTCATAGATGAATTATACCAAGATATTGCTTGAGAAATTTAGGATGATGGACTATAATCTTATTACAACACTTATGGAGATAAAACTTTAGTTGTCTCATATAGATCCATGACCAAAAGTAAATTCAAATCACTATCAACAGTTAATTGGGAGTCTTATTTACTTGACATATACTATGCTAGATATTAGCTATGTTATTAACTATCTTTCTTAGTTCATACAAGAACCAAATTTGACACATTAGAAAGTAGAAAAGTGGGTATTGAGATACATCATATGTATAGCTTATGGCCTAGAGTAAAAGAAGAATGATAAGTTTTTCTTGACAGAATACACAAATGTAAATCATGAAGCTTCTATTGATGACATGAAATCCACATCTAGATTTGTCTTCTTTTTAGGATTTGTTCTAATTTCATGGGGAAGTAAGAAGTATAATTATGTTTCTATACCTTCCATATAGGTATAATATTATGTTTTATAAGGAGATGTTTGCAAAGTGATATGGATATGTCACTTTCTTTTAGGAATTGGAGTTTCATAGACAGCCTATAGTTATGAATTGTGACAATCAGGGTGTTTTGCATCTTTTTTCCAATCTAGTTTTTCATGAGAGAACCAAGAACATATAGGTTTAAATTTATTTCATAAACAAACATATTCAACAACACAACATACATCTCAAGTATTTCCCCATTCAAGACAGTGTGCAGATATCTTCATGAAGTGACTTGCACGTGATAAGTTTGAGGCATTCATAAATTATCTATCTTATTCTCTTTAGGCTATGATCAATTAAAGGGGGGAATGTTAGAATAATTAATTTATCTTAGCATATTTATAATAAATTTCTCAAGGTAATTTACACCTTTGATTGAAATATAGCATAGGTTAGCTAAGTTTAGCATTTCTTATGTGTAGTTAGTTGTATTGTGAGTCATAATCCCATACAGATTAAGAGATCTAATCTCACTTATTGCTATATAAATAAGAAAATCTTATAGTGTTTTTTCTATTGTAATTTAATTTCATTTTTCATTGGTAGGCCTTTGATACTTTTCAAGATTTTTGGTCCCTATACCATTACCTAAAACCACTCTAAGTTACTTTTATCCAACTCTTTAATCAATTAAAACCCGCTTATACACTCCTCTAAGTAATTCACCTTCCAAAATATCCCCTAATAAATAAAACACCCATTTTTCTTAATCTTACTACTATGTCATCCTAGTTAATCTTGTTGGGAATTCAGTGCATGTTAAAAAACTATGTTATCCTACCTGACCTAGTTCAAGGCCTAATGACTATATTTACAACCAAACAAGATCAATATGACCAACCTTGTTGGATAATTTCCTAAGAGGGTTTGGATTAAATATTTGGATATAAATACCCCTTTAACTTCATTTTTGAAGAGAAGAACATTAATTTTCACTTGTTATGGCTCATAATTATGTTATTTATACATTTGAGGAGTCATTGCTTAGGGTTTTATCTTAGAGGGAAAGAAGCTTGTCTTGTGGGAAAGTCTTGGATTCAAATTAGGAGTATTTTAGCCAAAAGCTGATTTATATAGTGTGATCCTTACATCTGAAAACATCTTGTAAAACACCATTGGCCAAAGGAGAGATTGAGGCATGACATGTTCAATTCAAGGAAAATATTCCTAACTTTTACTTTTTCATTTAATAGATTATATGATCCACAAAGTAATAGGATGAATGTTGTACTCTTTGATTAGTTTATCTCTATATTGAATTGAGTATATTTGTATTTACATGTTTTATTTTATTTTTTATTAACTATCCCCCTTTGTGCCATGAACTTTGGTGAGCACTAGATTAGATTTATTTTATGTATTATAGGCCCAGATAGGGTTATTACATAATATCATTTGCCTAGAGGATTTAGGACCCTCTCCTTTGGTTTTGTGTGGTAAGATATCCCTTAGTTAAGTTTAGTAGATCAAACTTAGTCATGTATCAATATAAATAGCTATGTAATGCATTGTTTTGGTAAGATTACTTGTTCGATCTTGGAATCCACTAAGTAGGATAAGTTATAGATCCATCTTAATTTGTTGCATATATTTTTGTGAACCTAACATGAATCTACCTCTTGAAATTCTTAATTTTTTAATTATAGTCAACTAGATCAATCATGTCGATCTATTTTTATCTTATGTAGATAGGTTTTCAATTAGATCAAACCTGCCAATCATGTTTTATTTTTTGTGTACAATTTTTTAACTAGATTGAACCTGTTAGTCATGTTTTATCTTTTATGTGCATGTTTCCAATTAGATCAAGCATATCGATCCCATTGTGTCCTATATTTGTACGACCAAATATTGCCTAGATAACCCAGTCAACATAACTTCAATACTCATATATACAAATAAATTGACCTAGTTGATCTTTTTTGATTTTCTAGGTCTACTCTTACCAACTTATCAATTTAATTTTGTCAGTTATCTCAATTTGGCATTTATGTTTCTCAATAAAATTAATAAGTACTTCTAATTCCCATTCTATTTTTTCTAGTTTTTAATTTTTTAAAAATTATATTAAACAATCAACTAAATCAAGTTGGTCAATCTAGTTTGTTTGTTTTTAACTATTTTCCCATATTTTAACTAGGTCGAGCTGGTCGATCTAGTTTATTCTGGCCTTGTTTTCAAACTACTATTTTTCTTCCTAGAATTTAACTAGATCAACTTGGAAAAATCTATAGGACTTGTATAGCCTATTATAATTTCATATTACTATTTTTCCCCAAAAATCAATTAGATTGACCTAGTCAACTCTGTAGGTCTTAGTTTCTTAGTTCAATAGGTGGTCGACCTAGTTTTTTTTGCCTCTATTTTTAGACATAATTTATTAGGTGGCTAAAATAATTTAGGTGGTTGGCCTAGTTTATTAACATAATAAACTCATTTTTTTGTCTTATTTTGATCTTATAATTATCCAATAACACTACATAATAAAATATTTAGATCATAACCTTACTTATATTATTACTTCAGATGAAACTATTCAATTTATTCCTTCATGTCTCCCTAATCCCAAACTAATTAATACATAATGAAACCTAAATATTTCATCCTCAAGGCAACCAAAATGTAATATAGTTGAGGTTACACATTTTTTTATCCTCTACCCAACAATCCCTTGCATACTACCAATATAAGGAATACAATCCTACTAACACTAACATTCCTACCACTATCAATCCTACTCCTATCATTGATACAACTAAAATGATTCAAAAAATGAATTTTATGTAAACAAATAACAATTCCCAAATGATGCACATGCAATATCATATATTACAAATGACTAGTCAACCACCACAATTCATCATAACTCAACCAAATCATAATTTTGTCCCTCATCTCTTAGAGATATCAATGGGAACATCATCCCTCAACCTCAAAAATATAAAAAAATTATTAAACATATTTAAAATGAACCTTTAACTCCATTCATTGTATCCATAGATATTGGACACATTTCTTTAACTATTGCATATGATGGAACTAAGGACCCCACTATCTTTCTTAAATATTTTAGTAATCTCTATAAGGAATGGGTGTAAACTAACACCTTTGATACTACCAAGCTCCTATCCAAAACCTTTTTTGGAGACGCACTTGAATGGTACAATAAACTTCTTATAAATTCCATTACACAGCTAGAGTATTTAGTCAATGCTCTAGTGAAGGAATTCCAACATAATGACCTACCTTAAAATTATCTTAGCCACTTCATAAATGTCAAGCAACTTCTTAACAAATTTGGTCACACTTTAATCAAATTATGGAAGTATCTATATCATAAATTAGACCATATAATGAATGATTATACTCTTTTAAAACTTTTTTTTACCAATCTTAAATATCCTCTTCAATACAAAGTTCAAATGTTTTCCCCTATAACTTTATAAGAATCCTTAGACAAAGAAAAAAGGAAATATTTTCTTATGAATCAATTAGAATCACCTCAAGAAAATACTAATGAATATTTCCAATCATTTTATCATAACATTGATTCATATAAGCCTCCCCAACCTCAAAAGGGAGAATCTAATTAAGCCAATTTTAACTCAAACCACCCTCCCTTAAGTCTATAATAACTTAAGAATAAATTGTTACCATCTAAACCCATGAGATTTAATCCTTCCAAACCTCCTCTAAAATGGTACAATAATGATAAATTTTGTTGGTGGAATGCTACGATAGGTCATTCCTATGATACTTATCATGATCTTCACTGATTTATTCTTGCTTCCTTACTTGGTCCACATTTAAATCTTGATGCTCTTACACAACAACATTATCAAGACTATCTTCAATCCTCACAAGACAAATATAAAGAATCACCACCACATCAACATCACTTACCTAATGATCAATAATAATTACCCCATACATCTACCTCATCCACTAATTTTGTCCAAACCATAGTTGATCCTTCTCCCTACACCAATAAGGAAAGGATAGATAACATGAATAATTAAAAATGGGTGGTTACATCTATCAAACCTTAACCTTTTAGGTCACACGAACCCAAGGAATACCTAGTTCACATGCCTACTCCAAATCATATCATAAATGGCCCTCATATACCTTATATACATATTTATGACTCTCTTACATGTTATATGTCAATTTTAACATCCTCAAAATCCAAAATATCAATGTATTTACCTATATCCAACTACACACATCAACCTAATGTAGTTCATTCTAATATTTTGGCTTCACCTCATTCCATATCACATGTTGGGGCATCTTGTAATGCCCATCCACATGTCAATTCAGAATTTTGGGTATATTTTGATGCCTATCCGTACATCATATTACCCTTTCTGTCATACCAAGATTCTTGATATTATTTTATAATTCATAATAGCAAACAAATTTAAATTCAAGAAACCTTATGAGACAAAGGCTTGTATTTCACATGCTCATATTTACTATAGAAGTTATCACAAATTTTTCTCATTATTTTTTCTTGTGTTTCTTTGTTTTTGTGTTTTTTATTTCATTTAACTTCATTTTCCTTACACCATTATTTCCTTTGGGTTCTTTGGTTTTATTTCATTATAATGACATCATTGTTTCCTTTTTGGTACATTGGTTTTATTTCAATTTTTCTTTTGGACTTTACTTACCTTATGTTTCTTAGGTATCACTTTAATTATTATTATTAATTAAATTTTAATCATTTTTTATTTTGTCTCTTTATGCTTATTTTACCCTTATTTACTTTCCCCCTTTCTTGGGATGACCATTCACCCTCCCCCTCTTTTGGGATGACTAATACATTCATTTGATGCTTATCCTAGATCCTTTGTAGGTTAGTATAACTTCTTCATGGCATGACTATCATAATCATAACCTCATACCTTTCATATCACTATTTTACATCCTTGTGATCAGACACGAGCATATTCATCATTGTATCACTATTTACATAGATGGATCTCTCATGATACCCATATTTAACTTATTGACTTTCATTTGAGGCACACATACGTCAGTTTTGAGATTGCACACTTACTTATGGGAAAGTCTAGGAGTCTTTAGCCACCATGGTCTTTAAGTCCTTTTTTATAGTTACCAAGTCTAAGCTCTCTTGTGTTTGTCACCTATTTCACTCATGGTTGGTTCTCTAAATCTATATGGAGGAGGAATAGAAAAAGCTAAAAAGGATAAAATCCAAATCTTAAAATAAATATAGGTAATGATCAAAAATTTAAAAAAAACTTAAAAGTCAAATCACAACAAAATATTTGATCTATATTTGGCATATCTCCTATCTTAATCAAAGCTCAAACTCCACAGTTGGCCTCATGATATAGCCAATGTCCATTGGGGTGCAATAGGTTAGTAAACTAGGGTAGGAAGTCTCATTATATCATATATTATCTAGTGCCACCTACTTTCTCATGTAACTACCTAATGTTTACAGTAGACCGATGGCTTTATACAGTATCTTGAGGAATGGGGAGCACATTATGGGAAGGTAGGTCCATTTTACTTTTCATCCATATAGCCTTCATGAGATGATTTATATACTTCACTTAATATCCCAAAATTTATGTTCATTAGTCATTGTGTTCTAAGTCATCGATGTTGATATTTATTATCCATTATCACTTGTTTAGTGTGTCTCATTGCTACTAAGGATGTTCACATAACCTATGTGGCACCTGATATTCCTTATTTACATAATATTTTCTTTATATTCTCCTTGTTAGATATTGATTTTAGTTTATCACATCTATCTCCCTATGCCTCTTGGTTTATAATTTTTTATTTGTATTTTGAGACCTCATATAGGACTAGGCCTTCCTCACAAACATCTCATTTTCCTACTATGCCATCTCATTATCATACTAGTCATGCCATTTAGGTGGTTATGTTGTATTGCATTGTATCTTAGAACAAGAAATAAGTTTCAATATTTATGCTTTAAATATTTTGATTTTCATATGTCCATCATGTTCTTGTTTGATTTTTTGGGACTTCACTTATCTTAAATAGTACATTTTACATGCTTACATGTTTTTTATTTATGTTTGGCATGACATGATTATCTTACATCTCGAATTACATTTAATTTTTAGTCATTTATGTTTTCTTTGTGTTTGATTCGACACACTTATATTACACAAGGTTGACTTTCAATTACTTACATTTATTTTTTATATTTTTATTGCATTGATATTTCATTTACTTACAATGTTTTACATGATTCCAAACATTATTTAGTGTGTTCTACATCCATTTTTATTATTTATGTTTTACATGCTTCCCAATGTGATTTAACATGTTCTATATTCCTTTTTGTCATTAATGTTTTACATGCTTCCCAGCATGATTTAGTGTGTTATACATTCCTTTTTGTCATTTATGTTTTACATGATCCTTGATGTGATTTAGTATGTTCTACATTTTTTTTCATTCATGTTTTACATGCTTCCCAACATAATTTAGTGTGTTCTATATTATTTTTTTTGAATTCATGTTTACATGATTTCTAATATGATTTAGTATGTTATACATTCCTTTTTGTCATTTATGTTTCACATGTTTCCCAATGTAATTTAGTATATTCTACATTTTTTTTCATTCATGTTTTACATGCTTCCCAATGTGATTTAGTGTGTTCTACATTATTTTTTGGCATTCATGTTTTACATGATTTATAACATGATTTAATGTGTTTTACATTCATTTTTCATCATTTTTTCATTTACATGCTTGATATTTTGGTTCTAACATAGCCTTACCAATCTTAACTTGCCAATTTTTCTAAGTAATTTAATCAATTTTTAGATTTATTCATTGTTATTTTGACCATCCTACATATGCACGTATCACTTCTATTATTAATCTTGTGTCCTTAGGGTTTCTAAAATATAGGTATTGTGCCCTCTATGATCAAGACTAAGATATCTTCATGTATTTATTCCAAAAAAAGGTAAGTCAAAGTATGTATATGGTACTTTCAATTACTTTCATTTCATTTCAGTATGTCATTTTTAGTTGTCTTAGTTAGTGTGTTGATATGTTATTTCTCAAAGTACCATCCCATGTTACTCTCACATGACATGTGATGAGATTCAAGTGGGTCATATGTATACGCACAACATTTTTAAACTTTATCATTTACATATGCTTTATTTCTTATAGAACCTATCTAGTTTCAATCTCTCTAAGTGCATTCCTTAAAAGGTGCATTGGGAAAGGGGTGGGCAGAATTTTAGTTCTTTGAAAGATTTTTGGTCCCTATACCACTACCTAAAACCATTAAAATTTACTTTTATCCAACTCCATAATAAATTAAAACTTACTTATACACTCCTATAAATGATTCACCTTCTAAAATATCCCCTAACTAAACATACACCCTTTTTTATTCATTTTTATACTATGTTAGTTTGATCTATGTTAGTGGGAATTTAATGCACATTATAAAACTTTGTTGGCCCATATAACCTAGTTTAAGACCTAACATATATATTTTCCACCAAAAAATATCAACTTATCTAACCTTTTCATCTAAATTCCTAAGTGATTTAGGTTCAATACTTGTCTATAAATACCACCTTCAATTCATTTATAAAGAGAGGAACATTCATTTTTGCATTACTACACTTGTAACTCTAATATTTCTATATTTAGGGAGTCATTGCTTAGAGTTTTGACTTGGAGAAGAAAGAATCTTGTCTTATGGAAAAGTCTTAGATGCAAAGTATGAGTATTTTAACCTAGAGCTAATGTCATATCCCAATTTTTATCTAAGCCTAATAACTTTTTCATCCATGGATTTGTATGGTTATTATCTAATTAACTATTGTTTGATTAAGCTTTATTTCATATGTTAATTATGGGACAGTTATATATTAATTAATTTACATGATTGATTAGTTATGGTGTTAGTTATAATTTCATATTATATACTTGATGATCATGTATGTTAGTTTATATAGTAATATTTTATGGATTTTGTGTGTGTGTGTGTGTGTGTGTGTGTGTGTGTGTGTGTGTGTGTGTGTGTGTGTGTGTGTGTGTGTGTGTGTGTGTGTGTGTGTGTGTGTGTGTGTGTGTGTGTGTGTGTGTGTGTGTGTGTGTTTTAGGCTAACTACCTTAATTTTTTTGAGGTAAATGTAGGATAGATCCATCCCTCAAAGTGTGATTAAGGAAGGGAATCATTGGATAGGGTTCTGTAGATGGAGGCATTGGGAGACAATAGAGATGAAGACTGAAAACCCATTCACACACCATGATAGATGGATTAACATGTTTTATTACTTTACTTGATTTAGATAATTATAGTATGTCTTTATTTTTGATATATATGTTTGTTATGATCTTATTTCCTATTTGATAATCATGTTGTTTTGGTTGTGTGATTTCACTAATCTAGATATGATATTGCATTAATGGTTGTTGATGTTTATGCTTGAATGAAAGAGTGAATCTATATCTATCTTGTTGTGACTTAACATTTTATTAGACACAACTAAGTACTTTATAAATAGTGTTGTGTTTGATGATCATAGCTATAGGTATTAGATGGATTCTAATACTTTTCTTGGTCATTTTTTTATGTGATTAATGTTTTTTTTAGGCATTAAGTACAAGGTATTTATAATGTTAAATAAAGATCATATTAAGTTGGTATATGATAGCTTACTATCATATTTATGAAATATGAACATAGAAATAAGTTGTTGAGTAATGTTATGTTAGATGGACTTATTGAATTCAATTGCATTCTTGGATAGCATTGATATTAACTCTTTCCTTTATATAGTTGCATTAAATAAGGAATATATAGAAAGTTTAAATTGTTTATATGATATTTGGTAAATATCATTATTTTGATTAAATAATCATTGGGTATAAAAGATAGTCTAGTTCATTTGAAATAACCCTATACTAAATCAATTTCAACAATAAATTTATTATTTTTAGCATCATGGTCTTTGATTTAAGTTATAATATTTGATAGTGGATGATTTTTTGTTAAGTCAAAGTCATTGAGTCATGTATAGTTTAAAGGTGAAAATATAATTATTATTATATTTGTTTAATCATATAAACATTTGATATGATTAGGGTTTACTTGGTGTTTACTTAGTGTTAAACATACCATCTTGAGAAAGGAATAGTTCTATTTAGTTTGCATTGAAAAACACCTAGTTCTTTGGGAGTTCACTACAAGTTGGTTAATCATGGTGAAAATTTTAGAGAGTTATGGGGCATGTAATTAGCATGCATATGAATACAATATAAGATGGGGAGTCCATGGAGGACATGACTGGAAGAGAGAAGAAGAGAGAGGAGGTTTAAGCTTATAGTGAGGGCAATATTTGAATCACAAGAATTGGAGATTTTTTTTTACCAGGTCAATTTCATTTTAAGATTAATATGTTTCTTATGATGAATTCTAGTAATGAATTTATAAAAAAGGTTTAATTTATTTTTATTATTATGAAATGTAAAATAAATGGGCTAAATGATGGGTTCTGTAGATGGCTCAGACATCTAGAGAACCCATCATATAACCCTAAATCCTGGTTAAATGGCCACAGTTGTAAACCCCTTGATATGCACAATAATTTTTTGAATAAACCCTATAAGGGATGAACTTTATTCTATGTTGTGTGTAAATTTGAGAACATGGTGTAACTATGTAAGATAAATTTATGCATTTTGGTGTGTGATAGAAACCCTAGGTAAAGTTAAAGATTTAATATTTTATTTAATAGAGTATACTTATGACTCTGACTAAGCTTATCCTTTAGCTTATTATTCTAAGGATATGGGACTTTCATTAATATACCTATATTCTGGTCAAGTTAATCATATAGATACAAATAGGATTATCTATGATTCTTGTATGAGGTAAATAAAGTCAATTTAAACTCATAAATAGGGGTTGACTATGTATGGAAGTTGTTTGGAAAAATAGAATGAAGTTGATCTATTTCATTTATATGTTTATCTAAATGATATATATATATATACAAGGGTATGTATATATACCCCATAGAAATTTAGTGACCTAAGGTATATATACATATTAGTGTGTATATATATAATTTAAACATATGTGATAAAATAATTAAAGATTTTGTGACATTTGTCATTAAGGGCTTCAAATTTTTTTAGAAGATAGTTTTATTGTATATGGATTTTTATGTTAATCCTTTGCATATATAAATTTGTTGAACTAGTTAGATGAGTCAAACATATAACTAGGTATTTAATATAAACACTGATGTACAAGAGAGTAAATCCTTGTAATATATATTTGAATACATTAAAATATGTGAACTAGTGTGTATTGAGTTTTATGGAATAAAACATAGGTGATGTTAGTAAAACTAATATTTAGTTTGGAAATATAATGGAAACCTAAGATAGATTAAGGGATGTGATTTACTCTAAAACTAAAGGTGAGTTTACTAGTGTAAAAGAGTAATTGATACTCAGTGTTTTATGTTGTTGTTGATTATCAGTGAATATAGGATAGTATATCTTTGTTATAAAGGACATGAATACTATGTGTAATGACAATAAATAAGTAAAGTGCTTCTATAGAATTTTTTTACTATTGTGAATAAATCAATACATTTGATTAAAGTAATATATTTAGTATATAAAATACTCTTATTTATGGATAGTATCTTGTCTAATTGTAGTATATCATAATCAAATCCTTTTCAGAGTAATTGTTGAATAAATTAGTTACTCACAGCTAGATATATGTTTAATATATACATGTAGATAGTTGACTTGGTTATATATATATATATATATATATATATATATATATATATATATATATATATATATATATATATATATATATATATATATATATATATATATATATATATATATATATACATACATACATACATACATACATGCATACATACACATGTAGATAGTTGACTTGGTTGTGTGTGTGTGTGTGTGTGTGTGTGTGTGTGTGTGTGTGTGTGTGTGTGTGTGTGTGTGTGTGTGTGTGTGTGTGTGTGTGTGTTTGTGTAAACATACTCGGCTAATGAACTTTGCATGAATAAAAAAATATATGTATGGGTGTGTTTTTGTAATCATATCTAATTTTTGTGTGTGTTTGAATGTTTTGGAAACATTTAAATATGAAGTATTTGAGATTTAATAATAGAAATTTTCATGTTGTGTATGAAAATAAGCTTATTATTGTACTTTTATTTATGGTTTAAAGATGTATATTAATATTATTAGATGGATGAAATAACATTTATAGTTACATTTTGTTATTCTATAACTAGATTCCTTGAGATGGTCTATGGTTGGTGTGTAAAAGTACTTAGATGATGTTGTTCCTCCTTGAAGTAATACTACATACACTAGAGACTACACTTGAGATTACATATGGATACTTGAGTTCATTGAGACTCATGATTTTTGGAGCTTAGTATCATTATATTATTATTATTATTGACACAAAATTATTGTTTGAACTATACTATTTATTCATTTACACATTTACAGAAGTGGATGTAATGTTTTATCAGTCATGGCTGAAATTGTAATATATTACTATTATGAAATAAATGCAGTCTTTATTATTTATTTAGCATTGTTCATGTTTTGATATATCATTTTAATGGTGACCATTATCTAAATGAATTAGCTATAAACCTTGTGGGGTTAATTAAAAATAATATATGTATTTGAAGATCACTTAGTTAGATTTCTCATGGTGAAATCTATTAGATTAATATGTGTATATAATTTTTTTTTAAATTACTCTATTCTAGTAAAACACAATGGAGTTGGTATTTTATTTTATAGTGTTTCCATTTTGGAATTTGTTTTAACTTTAATGGGAGATTGGGCCTCTTGTTGTTCCCCAAAACTAGTTTTGACTCTGGTAAAAAGATGGTATCTATCAAAAAAAAAATGGGGTTGTTACAGTTGATTTCTATAGTGTGATCCTTACAAAGCCACAACAACCTATTTCAAATCACCAATCAAAAAGGGATATATTGAGGTTAAATAGGTTCAATTAAAGGTAAGTATTTATAACTTTCACCCTTTCATTTATTGGATTGGATATTGCATAAATTAGTAGGATGAATGGTGTAGTCCCATCTTGGTTTACCTCTACATTGACTTGAGTAGAGTTCTATTTGCATTATTTTATTTTATTTGTTATTAACTATCCCCTTGTGTTCTATAAGATTTAGTGACCAATATATTAGATTTATTTTTTATATTTTAGTCCTAACTAGGGTTATTACATAATATCATTTTCCTAGAGGATTTGAAACTCTCTCCTTTGGTGTTATGTGCTAAAAAATACCTTAGTTAGGTTTAATTGATCCAAATTGGTAATGTCCCAATATAAATAGATATGCAATGAATTATTTTGGTAAAATTACCTTCTCTGAGCTTGGAATCCACTAAGTAGGATAAGTTGTATATTTATCCTAATTCATTGCATACACATATTTCAATAGTGAATGCTAGTCTCTAGGCTTTTTTCTATAGATTTCCTTATGGCATCGATCAAGTTATTATTGGTTGACACATTTAGATCATTCCCTTGAGAGTATTAGTTCAATGAGAAGCTCAATATTTTAATAATTCCATTCAGTGATCTCTACTAACTAAAATGTAGGTCCATTATTGTAGATAAGAGAGTTTTGAGTGCCAAATCATGTTATGTTTTCCTCATGAAAATTTTTGACTTCCTTGGTTGTGTTTTTCTTGGTCTCCATTACCTTTTCCCATATTGTGCAGTAATTAGTGCCTATAATTATGAATTTATGGCCAATTTATGAGTTCATGTTGATGAATCCAATGATTACAATTCCTTGTTGAATGAAAGGATGTTCTTATATCATAGGTTACAAAGGAATTAGAACATGAACTTCCTTCTTGGTGAAGGTCTATCATTGATGGCATAAATTTATATAGGCATGGACATATCTAAATATAGTGAGATAATAATACCTATCTCATAGGATTTTGTGCATAGTTCAGTCCCTAAAGGATGGCCACTACTCAATTTCTCATAAAATCTATTCATGACTCCCTTATCTTCTTCTTTAGATAGACATATGAGATAGATGCCTTCATATTTATTTCTATAGATCAATCCCTTTTTTAGCATGTAGTGGAATACCTTCATCTTCAAATCTCTTTTTTACATCTGATTAAGTCTTAGAAGAGGATTTCCATAAAGGAGGTAGTGGATACTTGGATCATACCATTATTTATGAACCATTTTTTACTATTCCAATAACATCATTGTGATCATTGGGTCAACTTTAGTGATCAATTAAGACCTTAGCCGTAGACTAGCTTTATAGGTTTTATCTCAAAGTCATGCTCTTGCATATTGGCCATCCATTAACCTCTATGGTCTCCTATCTCATTCTACCCAAAAATTAGCTTTACAATTGGGTTCTGGACTATGGCATGTACCTTATTCTTTATAATGTAGTTCCTAAATTTATTCAAAACCTTGACCAGGGCATAGACATGCTTTTCCAAGGTTGAATACTTTAGTTTTGCATCCTTCAAGTTTTTTCTCATTAAAGTGATAGTGTTCTCATCTTCATCCATCTTTTGGGTGATCATTGTAACTACGGTGTGCTCTGATGCAAAATAATAGAGATATAAGTCCCTCATATAGTCTGAGATAATTCAGAATGGTGTTATATGATGGCTTCCTTGATTTCTTTGAATGTTTATCTAGTTGTAGGATTCTAATCCACCTTTACTTCATGTTTCAACATTGCATTCAAATATTTAACAATTTTGGTAAAACTAGATATGAATTTACATAAAAAGTTAATCTTAAAAAACAATGACTAAGTCATTTTTACTGTTAGGAAAAAATTATCTTGTAAATCACATTGACACACTCATGGTCGATAGAAATACCTTATTTCATGTTGATGTTACTGATAAACTTAACTTCAGTGATACTAAATACATTTTTATTTGGGTTAAGTGAAATAACATAGCTTATGCACCTTTTGAATATATTTTGAAGATGGAAAATATGATTAGACCTAATTTTTGAAAAAATAGTCAAGTCATCCATGTAAATAACAATGCATTTACCTATTATAACCTTGAAATCCAAGTCCTTATCTCTCTAAAAGTTAGCTCCTATGATAATAAGGCCAATAATGGAATTTGTTTATTAGAGAGGGTGCCCCGCTTGGTTATAAATGTAGTCTTGACTTAGTATTTTGGGTTTACCAGTTCTTAATTATATCCTGAGAATCTGTCTAGGAAGGACATCATTTGGGATCCATTTACCATATATATTAACTCATCTAATGAAGTCAAAATATATTTATCTTTGTTAAAATATTAGTTCAAGTTTATAAAATACACACACAATTAGATTTATCCATTCTTATTATGCACTGACACTAAGTTAGTTAACTAGGTAGAGTGATGAATTGGGAAGATGATCCAAGCTAAAAGGAGTTTGTGAACCTCTTTGTAAATAAGTGATTCTAGGATTGGGTTCACAATTTTTTGCCTCTATCTGAAGGTAATATAGTTCTTCTTAAGTGGGATAGTATGGGTTATTACCTTTAGATTTAATACCTTAAGGTCTCTAAAGGCTTAAGTAATAATGACTTAGTACTATAGAAGTAATTTTTTAAGTTGTTTAACTTCAATAAGAGTGAAATTTAGACTAATATGAACATCTTGGGGTTGGTTTGATGATCACAAATTAATTGTTATAAAATTTTGATTCAAGTTTACTAGCCTCCAAAGTATGTGTGTGAGCTTTTCAAGGTCAAAAAACATTTCAAGGGAGATCATACCTTTTGGAAATTGATTTTATTTAAAGTTTATAATGTCATCCTAGTCACATTCTTCATTTTTAGGGTTGTCTCTTTATGCCTTATCTATAACTTGGGTTTCAAACACCCCTAATTAGTTAAGGAATTATAAAATGTTTAAATCATCTTCAAAGACTAGAATTTATTCATATTATTTGGTGCTAATGGACAAGGTATGAGATCTACTAAAAAAATTAGCCCTGAGTTATCTAAGGTTATTAGGTTTATAGTAATAATTATCAATGAATCATCCACCTAATTTTATTCCCTAAGAATGGAGATGCCATTTAAATCATTGAACATTTCTATTAGATCCCACACCATATGTTTTAACTTCCTCAAATAAGATAGCATACATTAGAACTTAATCCTAACCTAGTTCACTTCTAGTTTAGAATCTGTAAGCACTCTCAATTCTTTGACCCTATTTTTTAATGTAAATTATAGTCCTAAGATCAAGGCTTCATATTCCACCAAGATGTTGGTACAAAGTAACTAAATCCTATAGACAGATAGGTGTCATTTCCCTAATGGGTCAATGAGAATAATTCATGATCCAAAACTTTATTTAGAATGGGCCCCATCAAAATACAAGGATCATAGACCTAGAAATTCAAGATCTTCATCATCTTGGTTTTTAGTACATTTTATCACATCTAGTTCTGCTCTACAAAACTACCTAAGTACTAGTAGTGGATTAAGAAAAAAATGATTTCTAGTTCTAATTTTTATGTTTGATCTGAGTATGTATATTGCATCGTTGATAGTCATATCATTATTTCATGATCAATTATTATGTTAGATAGCATTTGCATGTGTTTATACTATGCTTTATGATCATGTTGACTATGATTTTATTTACAAATGATTTACATTATAGAAGTTTATTAGTGCTTATATATTGATTATTTTTATAATCTCTAACTAAGTACATGTTTATTTGATTGAGATGGTTTTAGGATTGTCCTGATCTCACATGAAATACATGGGGAGAGTATCATCAGAGAAGGGGGTGTAGATACTGTAATTGGGAGTTAAAATAATTGATCTAAACACACACATATCATATTCTAGTTTTTTTATTGAAATGAATGTTGATTACATTATTTGTTCTGGTAATGGATGAGGCATGCTTCTATTGTTTGAGTTCATCACTTGTCATGATTTTCTTAGTATTTTAAGTATATGATTTGAATAGTTGCTTTAATTAGCATTAGATTTGTGTTGGTTGTCTTAATTTCATTAAAATATCATCATGAATTATTTTATGTTGTATTATTTGAAAGGAAATTCAATTATGTTTTTAACACTAGGAGAGTGTTGATTTCTTATTTGGTTTTGTTTTATTGTTTTAATTAAGACCTTTTTAGTGACTTTCAAGGAGGTAAAAAGAGGGTAAAAACACCCCAAAGAAAATTAATTCAAGGAACTTTGGAACTTTAATTATGTTTAATTGGAGATCACATGAAGTGAAAAAGTAAAGGAATTAGGTTTTGTTTATTGTTATTATTTATGGAGTTGACTTCACCACATTGGAATATGGAGGGTTTCATAGGACTACCATGCCAAATATAAATCTCTTGACTATAATTTAATGGAAAAAGAATGTAATGGGCATTGATGAATTCCAATTGCATGATGGTAAACTCAAATATTTGTAGGAGAGTTACCATGTCAAGTAAAATATGCATATATTTTAGGAAAAGAATAATAATATAAATAGGGAAATAGAATGAACATGACAGAGAGAGGAAGAAGAGGATAGAGTTTGGCCAAGAGGATAAAATTTATTATTCCACACATTGGGACTACAACTTTCACATAACTAGGTTGATTCATATTTTTATTGATTACAGACTTGGATGACAAGAAAAATATGATTATTGTATGGATTATTTTTTTTTTTAAATGTGTGCAATGATAATTTTTAGGCAAAAATTAAAAAATTAGGGCTTCATGACTATGGACTTGGGGATGGAACTTGGTTCGATCCACAAGCCCATATTCATGATATTAAACCTATGTGTAAAGAAAAAAAATTATCTGGATAAAATCTTAGTCTCAAACCCTAGGTCTCAAACCTATACAGATAAGATAAAACTAGATCAAACTAGAATTAGGAAAAAATAGACATTTGATTGAATAGATGAGCTTAAACTTTAACAATAATGGCTATGTTATTTTTATTGGCAAATACGTTTTTGGAATGAGGAAACATTATGTGTTTTGTGACATTTTTACAAACTGGTAATAGTGGTCAAGTCATATTATCAATTATACATATTTATATTTTTTTAAATCACTTGCATTTTTACAAAACCATACATAGGCTTGGCATATTGTATGTAGGTTACAATAACTAGTCAAAGGTCATTATATTGGGAGTTGTTTTGGTCTTTGTCATGGGTTGTTGAAATTTTTTTAGTAATTTAATAACTATATTTTGTATGTCACATACCAAATACAATTTTGGAATGGAATACTTGCTTCTGTATGTGAATTTATAATAAGAAATAGATACTTATAGCTGCAATTCCTTTATACCATTTAGTCTTTTATTGAGATATTTAAGACTAAGGCAGCTTGCATTAGAGATGTTAGTTATCTCTTATAATTATATAAAATGTATATACATATATATATAAACCTATAATACATACACACACACACACACACACACACACACACACACACACACACACACACATGTTTTCTTTAATTCCAATAGATAACTAGCTTCTCTAATGTAGGTTGCCTCAATCCACTCTTATGACCTTAAGTAAAGATGTGATCAGTGACTTAGTTGAGTATTGGAAACTTATTTTAGTTATATGCATAAGTGAATATATATTTATAAATATATATACATATACAATTAAAGATTATTACAATATTTTATGCATGAAAATTCATTAAACTTGTGTAAATACTTATTTCTTTTTTATGGTTTCAAATGGTTTAGGTTATAGCAAGAGTTCTGGACTAAGTTACATGTCTTTATATATATGTGAATGAGTCTCTAAATTTTAGTATACATACCTCTAGTTAATGGATTTAAATGATTATAATAAGTAGGTAGAGTGTATATGGTTAATATACTTATTAGGTGTTACAAATCTGTTATATCATCTTTATGAAAACTATTAATTATTTAGGTCAAACATAGAGTATGTATTAGATCATCTATAGCTTAGCTAGTTTAAGTATAATATTTATGTGTAACAAAGAAATTTTGGAATTTAGATCAATTAAGGAATTAAGTAAATAAAATATCAGGTAAATTAATGTGTTCATAGGCTAGTTTGAGTTTGTTTGAGTTTGTTTGAGTTATATCATGTGGAATGGTTTCTTGATATATTAATCATCATTATGGTAGTTATGGTAAATATTAAAGGTTGTGCATAGGTAATAGTTATATATGAGGTTATCATATATGAATACATATGGTAAAAATTTGATAATAAATAAAGTTTTTAGGAAATATAAATTAATATTAGGACACATTGTATATGTTATATGAGTTACTTTGATATTTTATGGGTTATATTGTTGATTGAGATCTATCATCAGATATAAATATATATGAATTATGTTCAGAGGATATGTTGAGAAGGGACTTATTATACTTAGATTCTTGTTTTAGTTTATAATTTTGAATACAGTTTATTTAATAAACCCATACACATCATTATTAAGGTTGAGTAAATGGAAAACATTATGATTGATGAGTTATGAATGTTTGTACCTTACATTATTGTTGGACTGAGTGTATGATGCAATCTATATTTATTCTTATTAAATCTATATGTAAACTTATTTCACAAATAAAATGTGATAAATATATGAGGGTGATAATATGAAAATCATATACATATCCCCTAAAATCATCTAATAGTTATGATTCATTAGTGGATAGTAGTATGTGTGGAATTGACTCAGATCCTTTTATCTAATTTCTATAATGAAAAAATTGGCCAAAGTAATTTTATAATGAAGACATTATCATTCCACTATCCTTTCAAGTTTACATGTGTATATTGATTTCATATTATATGGAGGATTCATTTCTATGGTCTATGTGACTATTGCATGTATTAATGATTGTACACGCATGGGTTCTAGTTAATTTTTTGATGTCCACATTGTTCTTATCTTCCCATCTATGAAGGGTAGGGTGACTTCCAGAGGGTAGGTATGTAGGAGACCAATAGTTTATGGTTGGAGGTAAAGCACTTGGATGATTCTCTCCCTCTATTCATTTGTTTTGACCATTGGGATCATACTCATGGTTATATGAATGGATCATTGAGTTGTTTTTTAGGCTTATTTTTATTGTTGTACATATTTTATTTTATATTTGGATTTATATTTAATTATAACATGTAGTAATAATAATTTTATGTATATTCAACATAGTAGTGGTTGTGAGACTTATAATTAATTTAGAATATTATGATAGTAGTGGTTGTAGGCTTGTTTATAGCTAAAATGTGGATTATATTAGTGTTATGTTGTAATTGATTCTTTCCACTATTCATTTTTTGAGTGATATTCATATTGTAATTTTTTATTATCTATTTTTTAATTAAATAAATAATTTTATTAACTAGTGGGTTGATACATTTTCACATTTAAAACTTTAGATGCATTTAATAATCAATTAGTGATCATATAGATGGTTTTAATGATTGTATAAGTGTGCCATTTGTACTTTATTTATTTCTTCATGTAACTCTAGTGTAACCCATTGGGGTTATAACATATGTTATAGGTAAAGTATAAACACCTATGTCAGATGATACTAAGTTCACTCTTTCATTGACTACATTGTTTGACATCATCATGTGTTTTATTTTGGGCTCTTTGTCAACATAAATTTGATTGGCTACACCTCTCCAAGACAACCACATATGGGAGAAGTTTTTATACGTATATCCAATCAAATTTTTAGACTAATATCTACTAATCAAAATCCTATAAGCCTTTAGGATCTCCACTATTTAAATATTCATAAATTATTGGACCCTAAGCTTAGATTCTAGTCACATATGATTATTCAAGAGCTCACCCACTACCTTAACTTCAAACTTATCTAATTCGACCACTATTTTATCTAACTTAATAGGTGTTAGTCCTAGTTTTTAATAAATTTTGGTAGGTATGACATTCATAGAGGATCCTAAGTCAATTATATAGTTATGAATATTCTTCCCAAATAGCCTAATCATAAGGAAGAAAGGTGGGACCTCAGCCTTATTCTTTTTTATCAACACATTAGCACAAGCTTAGATTTTGGTTGAACTAGTTTATCTGTGAGGAACTTTAGGAGATCTCTTTACTTAGATATTTAGGCAAAATCATGCAATGTGATGTTTTCATTAATCTTCTTCATGTCCTCTATTATGTTATACCTAGTATTATTAGTGGCAATTTGTATATCTTTATGTGGCTTAGGCTTATTTTCCTTTAGGGTTTGAGGTTCATTCCTTTCTCTTGGATTAGGAGGAGTGGCACAATTTTTATATGGGGTTGACATGGTAAGAGGATTATATTATGTATGGTTTCTAAGAGCATAGTTACTCCTTTATAATTATTAGAAATTGTTCACCTTATTGGTAGCATCTTCTGGTTCATTGTCTTCATGGCTAAGGAAGTCTAATGTCTCTAGTACCATGGTAGTGCTCAAGGATATTGAAATGTTAGAGGTCTTAGATTCATTGGTAGACTTAGGTTGGTTTGGGACTAACTCATACTCCTCCATCTCTTTCTGGAAGATGTCAAATGCATTGCATAATTAAATATAAATGAGTTTTCCATGTTGAGTTGTAATGTGCACATGGTACTAGTTTGGCAAGGCTAACTCACAGATGTTGATCTCAAGGAGATTATTAGGTGAGGAATCTAGTTATTTTTTAGAGTTGTTATGGGTATGATTTTACCTTTGGTAGGTGAAGTTCCTATTTGAAATCTCACCACCACTATTTCTAACCTATGTTTATAGGCCCAAAATGTCATTGTTGAGCTTTTGTACCTTGTATTGTATAGCATCCAACTCATTCTTGGTGGATTCATGGGGCACACTTTGGATGTTCATAATATGGATTAGTGTTAGATTGTGGTATTGAGGCATTGCTTCATTATTTATTGTCTATGTAATCCTAGGGTGTGATTAGGAGTAGTGTGTCTCAAAGGAAGATGGATAGTCACTAGCACAGGTGGTGGTATGGGAATATTCTAATTTGTGGGAAAGAGGGGGTTAAAATTAGGCATACTTAGTAATATATTTAGTATTCCTCATGCCAATAGACATTAAGGATTTAAATATATGTCTACTTTGATGGCCTCAACATAATCTAGAGGTAAGTATACTAGTAAAGGATCTCTACACAAGAACATATAAATCCAAGGATCTAGTACATTCTTATATGTTTAAAAATCTATTTGGACCTTTGGTCTATTCAACATAAATATTCAGCTATATGTCTTCTTAAACCTAGCATTAAAATTTATTATGGGATTATTAGGTTCCCTTTTGATGTAAGTGAACTATTAGTATAACACAATTAGATCGATGACTTGTCTAAACTGGGTGAGGAACATGTTAATAAATTAGTCCTAAATTGTGATAGTGCCTTAAAAATACTACATGAACTAATGATATGCCACATCCATAAGAATGAATGAGAAAACCCTAAAGGTAATGTCCTCATGTTTAACATTAATAATCCTAAGATAATTTTTATATGAGGTTACATGTTTTTTAGTAGTATGCCCCACACCTGGTATGACTATTGGGAGGTATATTTTTTAGTTCCTAGATAAGTCATGGACAAATCTAGGAATATCGATAGTAGACCCAACCAACCATGCCATAGGCATAGTTATAGGTGGAGGTATATTAGGGACAAACTGAGAGGATGAGCTAGTAGGTGTAACTATAGGTATTGGTATTCCTCTAATGATTCTAGTTCTCTTATGAAATTATAATGGGGATAATATTAGTCATCCAAGACCATCTCAAGAACTAGTGATCTACATAAATAGGCTCCAAGTTACTCATAGGTAGTTTAGTATCTTGAATCCTTATTAGACCATGAGAATGGGTTCCCTCCTTCTAGCACCAACTATTATTTTGGACAAGATATCCTTTCTAAGTCCACCTATTGGGTTAGATGCCTTAATCAAGCTTAAATCCTCTCAATTTAAGATTTGTATTAAGATAATCTAGGGCATGAGCTATAAGTATGGGGATCCATTAAATATGTTGCTTGGAATAAATCTCTAATAGATGTAGTGCTACCACCATAGTTCCAATACTAATTTTCTCACTAAATCACATAACTTATGCATTTATATCTAGACCAATTGTAACATATTGAATATCAAGGCCTAAATTTATTTCACTTCACTATTTCTAAAGAAAAGGAAAGATCAAATTTTCACAAATAAACATCAAAGAGAGGGAGGTTAAGGCATAAATAAAGTATTTTGATTAAAGGGGTAACATAGATTTTTCCAATACCAAAATGTGCCTAACTACAGTTGCACCATTGTATGTTAAGTTTCATGATGGCTCAGGCTTCAGTCACATAGGGAAAGAGTGTGAGTAATGTCAAATGTTTAATTCTAAGTCTCCTTGAATGAATAAACTATAAATATGTCTATATTTAATTACACATAGATCCTTAAAAACTTTAAATAAATCAAAAATAATCAAAGAACCTAACTAAAATAGTGGAAGCACATCCTAGAAAGCACAAAATACATTCCTATAACATTAATGTTAATCCATTAAAGTAGAAATAAAGTGAAATTCCTTCAAGGTAACTACATGAATTTTCATAGAAAATCAATTTTGCATTATTCTAATAGAATTTATTTTCAAATAGAGTTTACCCTTATAACATACTAGGTAGTAGTATATATAGAAGAGAGAGATGGGTCTTGCCTCTAAGAGGTAGGATTTCTCACTCCTAACCATCATGGCTTGAAATGGTAAAATATAATTATGTTATAAGATTATTAATTCCATAATAGGTAAGATGGAAGGGAATTCCATGGCCCACAAAGGAGTAACAAGAAGAGGTCTAATGTTTATTACATCCTAATGGTTTTGGCAGTCTCCATTGAGTTGCCAATGACTAGTCAACAAGGTTGAGACTATGTGTATACACATAATATTTTAAAATTTTATCAATTATTGATGTTTTCTCTATTTTAGTAACTCATTGAGTATAAATATCTCTAAGTGCATACCTTAAATGGTTCATTGGGAAAGGGGTGGGTAGACCATTGGTGATTTGTAATATTATTATCCCCTATACCACCAATTTCAAGCCATATAAACCTATCTTATACACTTCCTTAAGTTTTAAAACCTCCATTACACACTCTTCCAAGTAATTCACCACCTCATATAGCCCCTACCTAAGACAAAAAATATTTCTGGCATTTACCAAGTAATGTCATCCTAGTCCAATCCTATAATTAAAATATATTAACATGTTATGGGTTTTGGTCAGCCTTGGCCAACCTAAACCAAGACCTAATTTAGTTTTATTAATTAAAAATATAGGGTTTATTGGACCAACTCTATCAGTTAAAATTTTGAAAAGGTTTAGGGTTAGATCCAACTATATAAACACATCCTTTTTGTCATTTTCATTAAAGAGACAAGAAGAATAACATCATATTTGTGCATCTACTTATCCACCATTTTACATGAGGAGCATTTCTTATGGTTTCAATACTACACTTGGAAATATGGATATTATGTTATGGAGAAATATGTTGGATGTATAGAGAAGTCATGTAGCTTAGATCTAACATATCTATGTTAGCCTTACATACCACAACAACCTCTTCAAATAACCTTGGCCAAGGGATAGATTGAGGCTTGGTGGGTTCATATTTAAAGGTAAGTGTTTCTATCGCTAATTCGCTTTTTCAGATTATAAAGAGAGAGAAGAAACTAAAGAGATAAATGGACAAGGCATGTGAAGTACCTGGATAAAGATCGTGCACCGTAATCCAGACATTTGTGAGCACCCCTCTTTGGCTGTGGAGGAATGACACCTGCAAAGAAAAGGAACTTGGACAAGAAAATGTTAGATGGATAGGCGGTGGGTTGCCAAGCAAAAGCTTGTTCCCGGAAGTGTGAAAACTTCCTCAAGGGAGGTCAACCCACTGATAACAGACAGATAAAAGACCAAGGAAATACAGAATGCCAGAATACAGAAATGACAAAGAAATTAGAAAGGAAAGAAAAGACAAAATGATTACCTGAAGGAGTTGTCAGGCTGATGACAGTCACTGAGGTTGGAAATGTCGCCGGCGTCGGTTATCTGATCTGCTGATGTTGGTTATCTTGCTGACGTCGGTTGGGGAAATGACCGGCGTCGGTCGGGGTTGTGGCCTGTAGTCGGGTCTGGGTTGGTTTCTGGACTGTGGACGGGTCCAGTTTGTGAACAGGGTTGAGATAGAGTTTGGGGACAAATTTGGATGGACTGAGGAATGCTCTGGTTCTGGTTAGGTGCCCTGTATAGGGTCTTTGTTGATAGGGGGATGAGGAAGTTGTCTGGGATTGTATAGAAAAGGGGATAGTGTGAGAGGAAGATGCACAGAGGATAGGGTCTGAGAAGGCTTTTCAGCCTCTCAGGGGAAGGACAGAGGGAGCAGGGAACAGCAGATATAAGCTAAAGAAATGAAATGAAAATGACATAATAGACTGTGCTTACCTTTTTGTTTGCCGAATGGAGAGTGGGAGAGCTGTTGTTGGAGCCACAGAAGGCTTGTTGCAAGAGGAGATTCCTGATCTAGAGCCTTTGCACCTATTGCTGCTATTGCACGAGGTCCAGATGGAGAAGAGACGAATGCCAAAATGCCAAGAGAATTCTGTTTGCGAGCTCAAGGGTCCAGGGGCTACAACAGATGCAGAAAGGGGTAATGAAGGCTGCTGATGCTGGCAGTTTCACCGACGTCGGCCGAAGGGTCACCGACGTCGGCGGTGGTAGAATGGGGACAGAGACTAAAAATAGCCTCTGCCCATTCTTGCACGCCGCCGGGCGAGGGGTTATGGGAAGAACGGTCACGAGGATGCCTAAATGGGTGTGGGGGGAAGATAATGAGGAGATTTGACATAATAAATGCTAGGGGGAAGGTGGAGGGATTCAAGGGAGGATCCAAGGTGGCAAGGGTGGGGTGGAAAGGGGGCCACTTTAAAATATTTAAGTTATTTTAATCATATGAAGGCCAAGGGTTAGGATATGGGTTTGAGGTGAACAAGGGGGAGAACCAAGGTGCAGACACGTTTGTGGTGTCTACATTTGCCCCTTTTTGTCTTGTTTGTTGTTCTTGACGAACTGCAAGACAAAAATAGGAGTTGGTTGCCCCAGGAAAAGGATGAGGTGTTCCCCCCTCAAAGCGATAGTCGAGAGAAGGGAACCGAAGATCGAGTGTCGATTTGACAGAGAAATGGATAGAAGAGAGTGAGTGAAAACGCTGCCATAGTCGTGATTGCACGTAGTCCACTTCACGAGAGGGTCGGGTCAAATTATCGCATGTCGAGGGTCAAGGAGTGCCAAAATTGAAGTAACCGGGCCCCAGCATTTAGTCGTCTGCTAATCGGGTCACTCAATCTAAGCTGAAGCTCCAAATGGTCAGCGTGTTCCAGGTATCCAGGGCTCAGGAAGTGCTCCCAGAGACATGAAAAAGCCACAAGTAGTAGGGATCAACTGGCTCACGATCCTATACTTGCGAAGCGTCAAAAATAGTCTGCAGACAATTCTGCTAACCAGCCGTGAGGTAGCACACACTCAAAAACAACCAAGGCAACATTGGCTTGGAAGTGGTCACAGTTTAGGAGATGGGCATGATCTCCAATGGTTGGTGGTAGATGGATGGATGAATGGATGAAAGGATGCAGTCAAGCTAACCTCAGAAAATGTCATGTGATCTGAGTGCTGCCTACATAGCCCTTGTCGTAGGGGCCTCAGGCCTATGTAGTTCTCCCTAAAAGGGAGGAAGGGTCAAAGAGATCGATTTGTCTTGGTCAAAGTTGCAGAAGGGAAGGTTTGTCCATCAAAGAGATGAACAAATGGGGGTGGTCGAGCTAACCTCAGAAGATGTGGTATCTGAGTGCTGCCTACATAGCCCTGGTCATAGGGCCTCAGACCAATGTAGTTCAGGTGAATTGAGAAGATTGGTCGATGATTGGATGTGGTCAAGTATCGAAATGATGAGGCTAAGATGAGGATAAAATGATGCTACAGATGGTGTATTTTGTAGAATTGGTCGAGAGTCTTTCATCTCTAGCAAGTTTCCATAGTCGTGATGGATGTATGCTAAAAATGAATGGAGGTCTATTTATGCTTCAGCAAGTATTGGTTTATGCTTATCATAAATTGGGTCTGGTCGGTAGTTTCCATGTGTATTGGTGTCCATAGAAACTATGTGAAAAGGACAAGGCGATGCAGGCTGAAAATGATGAAAATGGCTTGGTTAAGGATGAGTCGACAATTGATGTGACCAAAGTGTAGAGAAAAGATGAAAGGCAAATCGCTCTTTCATTGACAAGGACCAGAAAGGAAGCATAGATAGGGGTTATTAGAACCAAAACCCCGTTCATGCATTACGTCGTCGACCAGTATGGTGTTAGGGCGGTAATCGAATCACTTTGACATTAAAGTGAGCTCAAAGTCCCTTGAGCAGGTGATAGGAGGAGGATAGGGTAACCCAGTTTAAGAGTAGGAATAACCGTGCCCCTTTTTATAGGAGACCCTGAGACAGCTACAAGCCAAGTTCGTGACTCATTTTTTTTTTTTTTTTTTTTTTTGGTGCAGGCTGATCGATGCGGGAAGCCTACATAGAGATGTATTTTGATGTATGGTCAGTTTGCGAATCTGATCAATGCGGGAAGCTTCTAAGAAAGGTACTATTTGTAGCAAGATTTAGTCATAGCCATCCTTCGAGGGAGTGGTCTATATTTTTGCTTGATAAAAAGTATGAATAGTTGTCCTTCGGGGGATCAGTCTATTAGCTACAGCAATGATAGTACAGCTATCCTTCGAGGGATCAGTCTGTCTTTTTGATTTGATTTGATTTTGTGACCTTGGATATGTTTTGACATCTTGATTTGTATTTTTTGATTTTTGATTAGAGTCACGGACAAAGCTGTAGAAGCTCAAGGACTCCCCTTTTATTAGGACAAAGCATCCATGCATCATAAAAGGGTCGTAGAGGACTTGTTAAAGGGGAATAGGGTTGAAAGGGATGAGGATTAAGAAGATGAGGATTGCTCAGGGGATGAGCTCAAGTTACGTGTCAAGTAGACGAGTATTCGACTAACAGATGAATGGTCGAAGATGCAACGCATTAAGAGGCTCAGGTTCTGGCCGTCCGTCGAGGGAGGACAGACGATAAGTCCCTGACCCATACTTGTGCGTGATGATAAAAGGTCTAAGCCAATTGGGGGTGAATTTGCCTCGTTTACTTCGCTCCATATTGGTCACGTGTTGATTCTCTTTGAGGATGAGGTCTCTGATGTTGAAATCTCGTTCTCACAGATTTTTGTCGTAGGCCCGCTTTATGTGACTTTGGTAGACATGGAGATGATTGAGGGCAGCAAGACGGCGCTCGTCGAGTAACTCAAGTTGAGCTAAGTGATCTTGACGAAAGTCGTCGTTGGAGAGAATGTCATGCAGGGAGATGCGGAGAGATGGGATCTGTACTTCGAGAGGTAAGATAGCCTCTGTTCCGTACACGAGAGAGAAGGGAGTAGCACCCATAGAGGTTCAGATGCTAGTGCGGTAGGCCCACAAAGCGAAGGGAATATGAATGTGCCAATCCCTTCCTGTATCATCGACCACCTTCATGAGAATTTTGTTGGAAGCCTCGGCCTGCCCATTTGCTTATGGGTAGTAAGGTGAAGGAAAGCTGAGTTTAATGCCAAATGAGTCGCATAGTTTTTGGACAGTCTTGTTTTTGAAGGACTTGCCGTTGTCGGTGATGATTTTGTGAGGGACACCGAAATGATAGATGATGTGGCTGCTGATGAAGTCAACAATTTTGTCAGCTTTTGTGGAGATAAGAGGAATGGCTTCCACCCACTTGGTGAAATACTCAGTGGCAGTGATGATGGACTGATGACGAAGAGACGAGTGAGGGTTGATCTCACCGATGAGATCCAAGCCCCACTGAGAGAAAGGCCAAAAATCTTGAGCGACTTGCAAGGCATGGCTGGGGAGATGAAGCAGGTTAGAGTGCTGCTGACACTTGATGCAACGCTGAACATAATCGCTACAGTCTTGATGAAGGGTGGGCCAATAATAACCCAAGCGAAGGATGCGCTTGGCAACTGAGTTTCCACTGAAGTGTCCACCACAAATCCCATCATGGACTTGCTTTATGGCTTGAGGAGCTTCAGTGGAGGTTAGACAGCGAAGAAGGAGACCGTCAAAGCCTCGCTTATAGAGAAGACCCCCTAGCATGGTATAGCGAGCTGTGCGCTTGATGAGAGCTCACCGCGCATTGCTAGAGAGGTTGGGAGGAGTGACAGAAAGAGACAAGTAGTCCACAAGTTGCTTATACCAGTCATCTTGTGGGCTAGAATTGACAGTGTTGATATGGTCGATGTGAGGAGAGATGTATGAAGGCAAAGGTACACGATGCACTATGACAAAAAGGCAAGATGACGATGATGAAGATGGGATATGCGAAGCAAGAGAAGCCATGGTGTCGGCAAACTTGTTCGTAGAGCGTGGAACAGTCTGCAAGAGGTAATGGTCGAAAGATGCCAAAAGAAGGTCAACACGATTCTTATACCTCTGTAAAACTTCATTTTTATAGAGATATGAACCGTTAACTTGATTAACGATGAGCTGCGAGTCGCCGAAGATGTTGATAGACTTGATGTGGAGGGAAAGGGCAGTCTGAAGTCCCAAAATTAAGGCCTCATATTCGGCCATATTATTGGTACAATCAAAGTCAAGCTTGAAAGATAGAGGCATGGGCTCCCCTTCAAGTGGGATGAGGATGACCCCCGCACCCCCATCGAGTTGACATTTGGAGCCGTCAAAGAACATGGTCATTTGGTAGACGGTGTCATCGGTGGAAAGGGTAGCGATAGACTCGTCAGGGAACTCACAGTGTGAAGGTTGGTTGTCAGGAAGAGGGGCATCTGCCAATTGGTCAGTGATGGTTTGCCCCTTGATAGATTTCTGTTGGATAAATTTGAAGTCAAACTCAGCAAGCAGCATGAGCCACCGAGCCATACATTGATTCTGATATGGCTTGGAGTGCATGTACTTGAGAGGGTCAGTGTGAGTGACGACAAAGGTTTTGTGGTTGAGAAGATAGTGGCAGAGCTTGGTAGCGGAAAAGACTAATGCCAAACAGAGTTTCTCAGTGTGAGTATACCGAGTTTCATAGTCGACCAGTGTTCGGCTGATGTAGTAAACTGCTTGCTCGTGATGATGCTCATCTCGATGCGCGATCATGGCACCTAACGAATGGTTGGTGGCAGAGATATAAAGGTAGAAGGGTTGGTCGTCTTTAGGTGGAATGAGGACTGGTGGAGAGACCAGATAGCCTTTGAGGGCTTTAAAAGCCTCTTGACAGCCCTTATCCCATTTAAAGGAGACGTCCTTCTTAAGGAGGTGATGGAAAGGTTGGCAGCGGTCTGAAAGCTGCGAGATGAAACGGCGAATGGACTAGAGCTTCCCTTGTAGACTGCAAAGCTGCTTGAGATTGGTCGGGGGTGGCATTTCGAGGATAGCGTGGATCTTGGCAGGATCTATCTCGATACCATGGAAAGAAACGATGAAGCCAAGAAGTTTGCCTGAGAGGACCCCAAAGACACACTTCTTGGGGTTAAGGTGGACATTGTATTGCAGAAGGTGAGAGAAGATGATTGTGAGAATGGTCAAGTGGTCGCGGCAAAGTTTGGATTTGCCGAGAAGGTCATCCACATAGTCCTCCATGATTTTGTGGAGGAGATCATGGAAAATGTAGGTCATGGCACGCTGATATGTGGCACCAGCATTTTTTAAGCCGAAAGGCATGACTCGATAGCAGAAAGTCCCCCATGGGGTGATGAATGTAGTCTTGTGCTGATCTTTTGGTGCGATCAGGATTTGATTGTATCTTGAAAACCTATCCATGAGAGATAGCATCTCATGGTCGGCTGTGAGATCAACAAGCTGGTCAATGTTAGGAAGAGGGAAGTCGTCTTTGGGACAGGCTAGGTTAAGGTCGCGATAGTCTGTGCAGATCCGAATCCCCCCAGTTGCTTTAGTAACTGGGATGATGTTAGAGACCCACTGTGGATAATCGATGGGTTGGATGAAGGAGATAGAAAGAAGGTGTTGAAGCTCCTCTTTGACAAGGAGCGCAATGCGAGGATGCATCTTTCGAAGCTTTTGCCTAACAGGCTTAGCCTCTGGTTTGGTGACAATGTTATGGGTAGCAATGGTGGGGTCGATGCCAGGCATGTCGCTGTAAGTCCAGGCAAAGGCCTTGCTATGGTTGGAAAGGAACTGGGCATAGTCAAGCTGCTCCTGAGCGTCTAAAGATTGGCCAATCTTTAAGACATGAGGAACATCAGAAGAAGAAGGGAGGTTGATGTCAATGGTGGATTCATTTAACATAACCTGGGTCTCAGAAGGGAGGAAACGCTGGACGAAAGAGTCATCGGCACCCATGTAGGAAAGGATGGCGTCATCGTCAACGCAGTGGACAGTGTGAATGGTTGCCGACTCATCCTCTACCATGCTAGGAAAGATGAGAGGGAGAGACCTGGGCACCCCATTGAGCTGATAGGTCAGGGGTTCCAGGCGGATGGTGTTTATGGAAAAAAAAACTAGGAGGGATGGAAACCACTGACTCTGTAGGTGACGAAGGAGAAATGGGTGAGTTTGGAGGAGATTGGTCAATGGTTGGCTCGGGACAAAGGTCAGAAGGAGCCTGAGTGGGGTCATGATATCCCAGGCCATACCGTTTCTTGGCATCGCGATCATTGAGCGGCTCAACGGGCTGATGGGAGCCCTGCTCATATCGTCTGAAACCAAAACCCTTCCATGCACACCTGTGAAGGTAAGTGTGTGTAAAGGCAGGGTTGCCAAGAAACAAGAAATCAAATGTGAAAGGTTGGGGCGAAGAGAGGGAATTGCCGTTGGTAGGAGCTTGATTAAGCCCCCCATAGACAAAGTTGGTTCGGAAGTGAGGAGGACCATAAGGCACGACCATCCCGATCCGATGGTCATAATTGGGACTGAGGTGAAGGCGTCCATACTCTTGCGGAGTTTGTAACATGTCTAGGGTCAACAAGCGATATTCCCCAAGCGATAGTCGTTGGAAGATGTCTTCCATGGGGTCTTTGGTCGATGCTTGAAGAGGAGGGGTGAGGGCGACCGCCGATTGCGAACTGGTCAAAGCTTTCGCAGATGGGGGTGGTGCCGGAGTTGATGGCTTGATGGGAATGAGGACATCGTTGGGACAGTAGGTTGTGTTGCAAGTCTTGAAGGGTGAAGGGTCAGCGGGAATGGTGTGGACTTGCCCGTCATGCTCGAACTTCACACAACGGTGCAGGGTGGAGGGTATATAGGCCATGGCACGGATCCAAGGTTGGCCCAGTAGAAGGTTGTATTGAAACTCTCCTTTGATGATATAAAAGAGCTCTGGGACTGTGCGTGGACCAACGTGAATGTGAAGGATGACTATGCCAATGGTCGTGGCGGTGGTGTCATTGAAAGAGCGTAAGATCGCGTCAGTTTTGGAGACGCAATTCTTGGGAAGAGCCAGCTGATCAAAGGCATGGGTAGAGATAATGTTGATGCTAGTGCCACCGTCGATCATAACGTGTTTAATGCGTGTCCGATCGACATAGGCAGTGATGAAGAGGGCGGCATCCTGATCTTTTGTGTTAGATGTGGGAATCTCAAAATCGCTGAATGTGATGGAGGCGACAGGAGATAAAGAATGGACAAGGGCAGCGAGTGGTTGGGGGTCTTCGGGTTAGACCTCCGCTGCCTACAAGGCTTAGATAAGGGCTTAACAGTGCTGAGGCGAGGTTTGGATAAGGTCATAAAGAGACATCTTTACAGGTGTCTGGTGGAGCTACTTCAGCATGGAGTCATGAATTGGCCCAGAAGAGGAAGACGAAGAAGGTTGGGATGCGCCAAGGATAGAAATTTTAGGCTTGGGCGCAAGAGGTGGCTTGACGAAGGGATAGGTCTAAGGAATGGCAGCTTTTTCTTTGGCCTTGTCCTTTTGTGACCTAGTGGTTATACGGATAGTATTGATTTCGAAAATAGGAGGTGAGGAAGGGGTCATGTCTTGCTGGTGAGATGTTGACGTGTTTGAAGAGGTTGGACAGGAAGGAGTCGGGGTCTGTTCAAGAGTGTCCTCAAGGAGAAGAGTGTCTTTCTCCATGTGGCGGCAGATGACGGCCTTGAGGGCACAACAAGTCTCGGTGTCGTGTCCTGGTGTACGATGATATAAGCAAATTTTCGTGTCGTCAAACCAGGAGGGCTTGGACCCGAGAGGTTGGAAAGGTTTGATGGGCGGAAGGGTTATGTCGGAAGTCTATAGAAGTCGGTGCAATATCAACGAGTACGAGCCCACTAAAGGGTCCACGCTAGTTGATATGCACGAGGTTGGTGACTTTTGCTTAGGCGAGGTTAGAAGAGGTTTACGTACCACCTTATGGGTTGATGGCGCGGTGACAGATGGAGACGGCTCTTTCTTAGTGATTGATATCGCCTTTTTGGGAGAGGAACGGCTGGGAGTAGGTAGAGGAAGCAAAGGAGGCAATGAGTTTTGGTTGAAGGTCGGAGTGGGAAGGATGCTAGCCAAGGTCGAAGGATGGGGGCCCAAAATGGATGGCAATGGTGATAGGGAAGGAGGCGTTCGTTTCTGTGGTCTGGCAGTCTTCTTCGACTTGGTTGGAAGACTACTACTGGTCGAGGTCTGGCCTAGGTCCACCTTCACTTGCGGGCGAGTGAGGGTGGAGACAAGACGAACGCCAAATGACTTGATGGGCTTAGACGAGATAGATGCAGGCTTTGGTTTTGACGGGTTTGGTTGAGGTTTGAGAGTCTGGTCTTTGTCAAGAGTCTGACGAGATTCTGTCTTGGGAGGATTAGCGGCATGTGATGAGAGGGTGCGGGTATGTTGAAGGGATTTAAGACGCTCCCACAACACCTGAGGCGTCACTTTCCTCGGAGGGAGAAGTTCAATTTTCTCCACTAACCGGGAAAATGGCTGAGAAGAAGATGTTGATGGTTGTGAGGTTGAGGACGAGATGGGTGTAGTGGTCTTAGATGCATGGTGTGGTGAAGTCATGATAGATTTAGATGAAGATGAAGGGGAGACAGGTTCTTCCCCAGGTGGAGAAGAAACTGGGGAGCGGGGCTCCTCCAGCGGGTAAAGGGCAGGGATGACGGTGCCCTCCACTTGCGGCTGAGGAGTAGGAAGGGTCGGGTCCTCCATAGGCAGCAGAAAGGAGGATGGCGAGACCGGTGGTGCTGGTAAGGCCAAGGCGTCCTCCAAGATGAGAGAGGTCGATGGAGAACTAGCCGGGGAAAGAGGTTCATCCACATGTGATGGACTGATTGATGGACTAACCTCTTGAGGTTGATTGGGGATGAAAGGAGAGACCGTATTGACTGTTTGAATATTGTGCTCATGATTGTCGTCAATTAAGGTCTGGACATTGTTTTGAGTTGGCGGATGATTGGGGAAAGGTTGTTTGAAGATGTCAATGGCCTGATTAGGGGGTGCATTTGGATTGTCTAAGATGAGATCCCCCTTTTCAAGCATGTCTTGGATTATGTTCTTAAAAGTCTTGCAGTTTTCCGTGTCATGGCCCTTAACACGGTGGAAGCTGCAGAAGTCTTGCTCCCTATACCACGCGGGGATGGCACGTGAGGGATTGAATTGTGGAGGAGGTCAGGCTTGAGGGAGATTGAGGACTCCCTATTTAACAAGCTTTTCCAGCACAGACGCATATGATTCTCTTAGAGGAGTATATCGTCGTTGTACGTATCTTTGCTGGAATTGGCGAGTAGCACTCTGAGATGTGGATGGCTCAGGCTGATTGGTCGAAGAAGATGAAGGTCTAACAACCATGGCATTAGCTGAAGCCTTGGATTTAGAATTGGATGATGATGGCTTAGCAGAAGAAGAGTTATTGGTCTTAGAGCTGGGATTCTTGCTCCGCAACTTGACTTTATTCTCCTTGATGGCACGCAACTCAAGTTTGCGGGCCATCGTGAAGGCCTCATCAAAAGTGTGGAAGGTTTGAACCCTCAAGGTGGAAGAGATATGTCTAGCACAGGCTTGGGAAAAGAGTTCAATAAGCTCAGCCTGGGGTAAGGAAAAGGAGAGTTGGTTGATGAGGCCTCTCCATCGAGCAACGAAGTCGGCTATGGACTCGTCCTCGAATTGCCGGATAGAATAGAGGTCCGTGATTGAGACCTTCTTGGTTATGTTGATGGAAAAGTGATCGAGGAAGAGCTGAGCCAATTGTGTGAATGAGAAGAGAGAATGGCTGGGAAGGGAGCTGTACCAGTCGAGCGCAGCACCCGAGAGAGACATAGGAAACGTGCGTAAGAGTAACGCATCGTCATGGCCAATGAGGTAACAGGCATGTCTGAATTCCCGCAAGTGTTGCTATGGGTCTTCCTTGTTTTGAAAGCGAGAAAACTTCAGAAGCTCCCACTGGCTGGGATATGGTCTGATTGGGACAAAAGGATGAATGGGTTCGTTACAGATCTGCTCATATGAGAGAGCGTTACGCGAGCCAGAAACAGAGGTCTCTAGACTGGTCATCTTGTCCATCAGCATTTTAATGATGTCTGCTGATGGATTGACGGGTGGCACGCCCCCTAAGTTGTAAGGCACTTAGAAGAGGCTAGAGGAGGCATGCGACATAGTCAGTTGTACAATGTACGGATGACTAATCACAGGGGTAGAAGTGGAGGCTAAAGGTGGTTGGGTAGAAGACATAGCTAGGCCCGATGTTGCCATGAGAGGTTGGATTGTGGTAACAGGGGCCAAGGGATAAGAAGCCACCCTGGTGTTGATAGGGGCCAGGGTAGGTGGAATAGAGACGATGAGGTTTTGAAAAGGAGTGGATAGCGGTTGAGCGGGTTGAGGTTGACAGGGGGCCAAAACCCCGGTGGAAGTGGGCCCAATGATAGAGGGAGAGGCCACACCTAGAGGATTGGTCAAAGTCTGGTCAGTGGTCAAAGCGATGGCTTGAGTGTCTAAAGGTTGAACTATGGATGCTGTTGATACAGCCGTAGTTGCGGCAAGGGAGGCTGGCATTCCGTAGATTGGATTACCCAAGGAGTCTCGCGTTCGGCTATGCGTGAGATAGTGTTGCAAGGCCTTGACGTTGAGGTCCAAGAATCGCTCGAAATCTTGGTCCCCTTCTTGGACAATGGGAGTCTGCGGCGGGGTTGGACAGGTAGGAGTTCTTTCGGTCTCTGAGTTGAACTCCATTGTAGGCTTGGTCACGGACGGGGTGGACGGAAGTGGTTGACGGCTAGCGTGGTCGACAAGAGCCTTGGCTTGGCTACGAGTCAAAACCATGTAAGGCAAAGAAGGTTCAGGTTTCAGGAACTGTGTTGTTCAGTTTTAGAAAACCAGGATGGAGTCTTTGACAGAGAAGGGACAGGTTTCAGGCTGCTAGTTTTGAAAAAAAAAGGATAGTGACAGAGACTGACGTCGGTTGAAAAATTGATGTCGATAAGAAATGTGGCCGACGTCAGTGAGATAACCGATTCCGGTAATAGAGGAAGCCGACATCGGTAGCAGAACTGATGCCGGTGACAGGGGAAAGCTGACGTCGGTGGCAGAACCGATGTCGGTGACTGTGTTTTCCAGAGAACCAAAAGATTTAAAGTTTCTTGGAAAAACAAAGGAGAAAGCGTCCTCACTCACTCAAACAAACAGATGAGAAGAGGAAAATAGAGAGAGACAGACAAGCCTAAGCGATAAATCCTAGGAATTAACCTTAGAAATTGTGGCCTATGCCTTAGATGAATGTTTGGGGAGATTAGCTGTCAAGAAGGTCCTAGAAGAAGCAGTCTAGAGCTGGTTTTAGGTCTTGTTTTAGGTGCTCAAAGATCTGTGTTAGGGTCTGGTACGTGGCCTGGTGCTAAGGAGCAAGCTCCCCTCACTTCACGATTCCAGTGGTTAGCTGGTCTCGCTTAGCCAAGATATACCTCGCCTAGAGTTTATCCTCCGCCAGAGAACGGAGTGGGCTTCCCCCTTGGTGATGAAATCCAAGTAGGGTCACTGGGACGGGTAAGGTATCCGCTGGGGGATGAAATCCCAGTCGGGCCTTGTCTCAAGTAAGTTTTATGTTCGTTTTAGTGCATGTGGTTCGGTAGTGTAACATCAAGTGTCTACGATTTATTCAATATGCGGATTTAAGTTACTAGATGTGGACTAATGCAAGCACAAGCAGAAATGAAAGTGCAATACGTTTTAATGCCCAAGTTGAAATGTGATGTTTGTTATGAAGACAAGTTTGAGAAAGGGTTGAGAGTATGACGTTTAGACTAGTCTAAAAATGCAAGGAAGAAAGATTCATTTTAGTCCTGCTTATAGTGTCATTGAGAAGAAAAGAAGGAGGAGAAAAGGTAAGAACCTAATGCTCCTAAATGAATGAAGAAGAAAAAGGAACCCAGGAGGAACCTAGGGTCCCACCGGGCGTGCCAGAATGTTTCTATCGCTAATTCACTTTTTCAGATTATAAAGAGAGAGAAGAAACTAAAGAGATAAATGGACAAGGCATGTGAAGTACCTGGATAAAGATCACGCACCGTAATCCAGACGTTTGTGAGCACCCCTCTTTGGCTGTGGAGGAATGACACCTGCAAAGAAAAGGAACTTGGACAAGAAAATGTTAGATGGATAGGCGGTGGGTTTCCAAGCAAAAGCTTGTTCTCAGAAGTGTGAAAACTTCCTCAAGGGAGGTCAACCCACTGATAATAGACAGATAAAAGACCAAGGAAATATAGAATGCCAGAATACAGAAATGACAAAGAAATTAGAAAGGAAAGAAAAGACAAAATGATTACCTGAAGGAGTTGTCGGGCTGATGACAGTCACCGAGGTCAGAAATGTCGCCGGCGTCGGTTATCTGATCTGCTGACGTCGGTTATCTTGCCGACGTCGGTTGGGGAAATGACCGGCGTCGGTCGGGGTTGTGGCCTGTAGTCAGGTCTGGGTTGGTTTCTGGACTGTGGACGGGTCTGGTTTGTGAACAGGGTCGAGACAGAGTTTGGGGACAAATTTGGATGGACTGAGGAATGCTCTGGTTCTGGTTAGGTGCCCTGTATAGGGTCTTTGTTGACAGGGGGATGAGGAAGTTGTCTGGGATTGTATAGAAAAGGGGACAGTGTGAGAGGAAGATGCACAGAGGACAGGGTCTGAGAAGGCTTTTCAGCCTCTCAGGGGAAGGACAGAGTGAGCAGGGAACAGCAGATATAAGCTAAAGAAATGAAATGAAAATGACATAACAGACTATGCTTACCTTTTTGTTTGCCGAATGGAGAGTGGGAGAGCTGTTGTTGGAGCCACAGAAGGCTTGTTGCAAGAGGATATTCCTGATCTAGAGCCTTTGCACCTGTTGTTGCTATTGTATGAGGTCCAGATGGAGAAGAGACGAATGCCAAAATGCCAAGAGAATTCTATTTGCGAGCTCAAGGGTCCAGGGGCTGCAATGGATGCAAAAAGGGGTAATGAAGGCTGCCGACGCCGAAAGTTTCACCGACGTCGGCCGAAGGGTCGCCGACGTCGGCGGTGGCAGAATGGGGACAGAGACTAAAAATAGCCTCTGCCCATTCTTGCACGCCGCCGGGCGAGGGGTTATGGGAAGAACGGTCACGAGGATGCCTAAATGGGCGTGGGGGGAAGATAATGAGGAGATTTGACATAATAAATGCTAGGGGGAAGGTGGAGGGATTCAAGGGAGGATCCAAGGTGGCAAGGGTGGGGTGGAAAGGGGGCCACTTTAAAATATTTAAGTTATTTTAATCATATGAAGGCCAAGGGTTAGGATATGGGTTTGAGGCGAACAAGGGGGAGAACCAAGGTGCAGACACGTTTGCGGTGTCTACAGTAAGTATTCATAACTCTTGATCCTCTTTGTTAAAGTAGATATATTTGAATTTATTAGCTTATATTATTATTTCTCCATGCATTAGGATTTCCTCTACATTAGATTAAGTAGATATATTTTATGCATGTTTAATTTTATTTTTATTACCCCCATTTTGTGCCATAAGATTTTGTGAGCACTATGTTATATTTTACTTTAATTTGAATTTACTTTATGAAATAAGAAAACATAGGACCTAGCTAGGGTTATTATATGGTGTTGTTTGACTAGATGCTTTGCAACCCTCTCTACTAATATCATTGTGCTAAGGGACCCCTTTGTTAGGTCTAGTAGATCCATCTTGATCATGACCATAATTGTCTAAATGTATCAACAAGTAGAAGGGTAAGTGTGATTTATACTCTTCGAGCTAGGATTGATTTTTATATTAGATTCAATTTCCATTGTATACATTTTGGTGAACCCCATGTGAATATAACCCTTGTAGGTTTTATTTCATTAATTCATTTATTATCATCTTATATATTTTTATTTCTACAATATTTTATCGAACCTATCAATACAATCTAACATTTTATGTGAAGGTTTAACACATAGTCACTCATCTATATTTTTTGTGTATGTCTTCTCCAACAATAGGTAATTGGATCAATTATGTAGACATAGTTCTATTTTTAAACCATGGGTTTATATACTTTGTTGATCCATTTGAATTTATTCACATCTTATTTTCAACATAGAGTTTTCTCAAACTTTGTCAACCTATTCAATTATATTTTTAGAATACAAAAATAAGATTTTAAGCAACACAACATAAAATTAGTAAAACTAAGCATATTCAAAAATTATCAAGGTTCATTCTTACATTCTTAACCATTTATATTTTTCACTTACAGTCTTGTTTTCATAGTCTATACTCTATAAAATTATAACCCTATAATGAACTGGGTTGACTAGCTTGACACAATTTTGTATCCTACTTTCTCTCTAGAAGACTTAAGTGACCTATTCAATTGTGTTCTAGATCTTGATTTTATAGATATTAATGATGATAACAACTCTATTATGTAATGTTTTCATATAACATTTCCTAAATTGGCTATGTACTCTTCACAAACAAAGGAGTTAACCTGTCTTTTTATTAATTGATTTAATTTTCATTTTTGTTGTTTGCTTTCTTAGAGTAACAAATGTAGACTAAATATGAGGTTTTTAATTTACCAATTTAGTCACACTATTTTTCTCTTTTACACACACATCCAAATCACTTAACACTAAAAAGCATAAAATAATTTCTTCCCAAGGTCTATATACTTATACTTCATCACCAAGGGGGAAGCTAACTTGGTTTTTTGGCTAAGTATAAATGTGTGGTTGATGGTATATGTTGGTAAAGCACCTAACACCCTTATCACTATGGGATCATGAAGTGAGTGGGTAGGCCCCAATAAAAATCTAGTACAATCACAAACACATATCCCTTTTAGCCTAAACTACCTAAAACCATCCATAGATTACTTTTTTAGTTCCCTCTTACATCCAACTCCCTATCCAATTAATTTCAAAATTTATTATAACTTAACAACATTCAAGAATGACCACTTATCTTAGCATTTACATTCTAGTTTTGTTACTTGCTATTTGAAAATTATATTTTGTATTAAAAAACATGTACTAGCCAATGTTGGTAAAAGGTTTATATTGTGTGCTAAAATTATATCAAACACATTGATCTAATTACTTATGTGTTTAATTATATTTGCTTAGCTATTATACTACAAAAAAAATCCCTTCTTTAAAACACAGATGACCTTATTGACTCAGTCTATTATAGGATATTTATTTTTTTATCTTCTAATACATAGTCACCCTATCTAGTTATCTATATTTTTATCCTATTTAGTTTCTCCATCTACATTACATAGTTGACCGATATGATTATATCCTTTATAGCCTATTCTATTTACAATCTTATATGACATTATCAATTTATTTGACTCTTTATCTTACTTGTTGATCCTTCTTTCCATAAAAATTTTAACCTCTTTCCTTCATCATGAATTTCATGTTTGATGATAATATATAATTAAATTAAACAAACATGATGACTTTTACCAACCTTAATAGGTTCCCTAAGACACAGCTTGTGGCACCCACAATGGATGAAAACAATGTCCTTATTGCCACTCTCACTACCAACTATAGGACTCCTCCACATTAATTCTTAGTACACAACCCTTTATTATCACTAGAATATGAGTGTGATTTAGAGTACACAACTAAAATGCTCTTTTTCATTAACAAATTCCCTTAACATATAGAAAAATATCCTATAACCATTTATAATCTCATGATGTATCCTCATAGTGGAAACCCCCATTCACCCTCCCTACCTATTCTCATGGATTTGAGGGAACCACTTAATTTACATCTCAACCTTTTCCTTTTATTATGTCTCCTTCACACATCATGACATCATCTTCTATGTCTTCAACCTCCATGCCAAGTATTTCTACCAATATGGTAGGTTCAAATACTATTGGGCCTCTTCAAAAGACACACCTCCTTAACCATGATACTAGTGCATATTTTGATACCAATTACCCTCATGCCACTAGTTATTCTTTTTATACCAATGCTACTCATACCACTAGTGTTGTGCATATTACTGCTTCATCCCACACTCATAATGTAAATCAAGCTATTAATAATAACATTAATGCTAAATTCAAACCATCTAAACCTATAATGGGCATCCATATACTCATAAAAAACAAAAAAAATCATGCAACCAATGATGGTATTACTAACACCTATGACACTATTCATATCATCCAAGTAATTGCTCTAAACAATGCCATGGAGCATGTTCCCCCTACTAACAACACTCATACTCCTATATTTTCTCAACCCAACCACACTAATGTACACAAACCATTATCCCTAATAGAACTTCAAAAATGTCTTCCAAGGCCTCTATCCAAACAATCTTTTTTGGTTTCATGAAAGTTGGGGCCCTTCTCATAAGACTTGTAAATAATTATGTAATCTATCTATGGTTTTTCTTCTTGGTCCTAAATTTTATTATGAAATAATTATTTAGGTTTTTTAAATGATGTCCCTAAGGTTTCCAAGAGCATGCATGAGTTAATATGTATGCATGGTTCTCAATTACAAAGTGTGTCTTAGTGATCATACATGGACCCTATTATGTTTGCTTGGTTAGGCAAGGTGATGCATGTTGGTGTTATGTTGACCATGTTTGGGGGGTCATATGAGGGGTAAATATTTATTTTTATACTTATTGAAGTGAAATTAATCCATTTGAATAGTCTTGTGAAGGTCTAGGTTATCCTAGTTATTTTGGTAGAACTCCCTGAGTAAGTAGATTGATGGCATCAGCATTTACACATGTGAAGGAGTCAAAAGAAAGTGGTCACATGAGTTTGTTAAAGTTTGTACATAGATCATGTGTTTAAAATTTTATGTCTTAACATGATGTATATAAAACGTTATGGTAGTGCAAAGTTGGTATCTTAGGCAGATTTCACTAATTTCCATAGTCAAATTTGCATTAAAAAGTGACTGTTGGAATTTAAATATTTGAATTTACAAAGGAAAACCAGTCTACAATGTTTTGTTAATATATTTTAATGATAGATTAATTTTATGGTGGTACAAAAAGTAAATTTTTAGATAACTTCAAGATAAATCTAGGAAAAATGATTTGGAGGTTTGAATGGTTGTACAACTACATTTATTATGGTTCAAATTTGACTAAGGGTTTGACTTTCTTCTACAAGTGAACCAAGAAGGATGTTTAAGTTATTCTTGATGGTGATTGGATGTTTCAAGGTGAATTGTATATATTAGAGTGTTTTATACTCCTTAAGGATCATATTTATGTATTTTATATGTTGACTAGTCCATATTTAGTATGAATAATTGCTTACAACTTGACTTTTGATCTATTCATTATGTTTTCATGTATAAGGCAAATATTTGATAGTTTTTGCATATGTAGAGGTGTGTAGTGATGAATGTAATCAATTTAGGGTGTCTTAGGGTTAATTTTTCATGGAAATATATGATTTTAAGTGGTCTTGTGTTCTTATTTTTTCTTAATGAAGTTTTAAAAGGATGAATAAGTCTCCATGGACCTATAAGGGCTTCTTAGGCCTATTGAAAGATGTTATTGCTTAAGGGTGATATATCAAATCTATGGATGACCTATGTAAGTGAAATTTATATTATTATAAGTGTGATATAAGTATTAATTTTTAAATGGTGTCTTATGTCTGACCAATAATATGTTGATCATGAAGGCTCTATAAAGAGCATAAACAAAGATGAAGGTTTCTAGAGTTGACAAGTGAAGAAAAGAGAAGTGTGAGAGTGATTGGTGGATGGATTGAAAATAAGAGTAGTTTCATTAATATTTGTGTGACCTAGAGGTAATATTTATGATATTATAAAAAAATTCTTATAGGGTTGAAGATTGAGGATGAGCGAAGAGGTGTAGATTGATCCAAAAGGTTATTTTGGATGCATTGCTTGTGTGTGAAGGCTTGAGGAAGGTTTAAGGGTCGAAGAGAGTTGAATTACCTATTTATCCATTAAATTGAAATTAAAGCATATATATGGAGGTGTTGATATAATAAGGTGTTATGTTGGTGCTCAACATCTAGGATAAGTGGGTGTTTATTCATGCCTAGGGGTTGGTGCTTATTATGAAGTGGGTACTTCACTAAAGTCTCTTATTTTTAAATCTATTATAAGACTATAGTCCACTTGTTTTAATAATTAAGATTGGGTTTCATCCCCCATGAGGGTTTCCCACAAAATCCATGTGTTATATGTGTTGATCTTGTATAGTTTCCTTTGTTCTTTGTAATAAATGGTTTATATGCTTCATGAATGCTTTTATTGATTGGTTAAGATTTTAAAGTTTTGGAATTAAATTTGAATTGCTTACATCATTTATTCACCCCACTATCAGTGATTTTACCTCTAAAAACCCTTATCTTAAAGTGTCAATAAGATTATGACATAGCTTTTAAGGCTCATGAAATGTAAAATAAAAACCAAGCTAATGCTCATATTGATATTTACAAAGACCCTCTTCATAACCACCAAAATAACATCAAAAAACCTAATCCTTATACAAAAAATGTTGAAAATATTATAGACATTAATACCAATGATTGAAACATGGTTAATATGACTAACATGAGAAGATTAGTTTCTTTTATTGACTCAAATACAACACCTACACATCACACCTCTCAATAGTTTTATGTCATTTAAACCACTTCCCCATCTCATCTCATGAAATTTGGGAAAGAGGAACTTATAACCATTCAATAATCACCTCTAACCTCACAACTTGATTATACCTCTCAAACTATTTCCACTCTTCCCCCAACACCCACATAATAAGACAATATACCCCAAACTTCCAATAGTATTTATTCTACCCAACCATAATAAATACTTCAACTAACCACCATATCACCTAAACAACTAAACCCATTTATAATCAACCGAAATTAACCATACCCTATCAACACAAGTTTATTTGTACCTCCAACCCTCATTCTCAAGAGATCTTACAATATTATGCACCTATCTCTAATAATCCTCCAATGGGTTATGATGAATGGGATCCCATTGCATAACTTTATCATCTCTCATCTCAAATAGATTTCTTAGAATTAATGATAGCTTCTCCCAATCATTGAAACCATATAATGCAATTTTTTTTAAATTAACATCCCTCATCCTCCTCCAGTAGGATGTGAAGCTATCTTATCTATATGTGAAGATAGTATACGTAAATAATGTGAAGAGATGTCCATACCTATTGATGAAATAGTGGAAACTTATCTTTCACTTAAGTTTCTTATCACTTCATTGATTCCCAATGAGATACTACTTCATGAAAATGATCCTCATCTATTCATTAGCATCCAAATTTGAGATATCCAAGTTAAGTGTGCTTTAATTAACAAAGGTTTAGGAACTTGCGTGGCCTCCTTGACTTCATTAAGACACTTGGATATTCAGAAATTAACCTCAAACCTACATGTAGTACATGTCAAGGATATGATAGAAGGCAAATTCCTCCTCTAGGTTGTGTTTGGATTCCAATTACCACTTCTCATGTCACCATTTATGTGAAAGTCATGTTCTTTAACTTTCTACTTCATTACAACATCTTATTCAGTCAACCTTGGACTCATATTATGAGATCAGTCACCTCATACACATGTCAATGCATCAAATTACCTCATAATGGATCTATTTATAATATCCAAGGAGACACAAAACATTGTAATTTTGAACAATTCTAAGAACATGGTAATTTAAATACCCATCCTTGAACATTTGACTGGTATCCCATTTTGGGAATACCAACTCTTCAACTATCTAGTCAATTCTACTTGAGGTTATAATGGTCACCCCAAATTAATTGTGAAAATTCCACCTAACCTCATAGACTCCAATGATGATGAGATGGATGAGATCATCCTCAATATCAAAAACCTTTAATTTTTTCCCTCACATCATCACCCAACTTCTTCCTTTGTAACCTAGATCCTGTCAACCATCTTCTAATGACATACATGTTATCTTAACCAAAACTAGACACTCTATCCATCATGCATCCTTTAACAACAAATTCATTCTTATAAATGTCATTGACTTGCATATACATAATTATAATTATGGTTATGTTTTAGATGACCCATTTTTAGCCAAATTCATTTAATCTAGAAATGTTTTAGTTCTTCGATAGCGCTCTTCTTTATTTGAGTCTTTTCATTCATATTTTAGCATTCATTCCTTTATAACACCTAATATTAGCCTTTTTACTATTTATTATAAGATATATATGGAGAACTTCCATAGTATGCCTCCAGTCATAGCAGATCCCCTTAGGAGTATGCTCATAGATCATGTCATGATAGGACCATATTTATTTTCCAAATGCCATGACCCTTATAGTCTACTTCCTCTAGAGATGCTAGCCACTATACTTAAACCTATTTCATAGCCATCCTTACCTACCAATAATCCTAGTTTGGTTTATCATCTAGCCCCACCTTTTCATGGTGATGGCATTATTCCCTTATAATAGCTTGATCCCATGCATGCACAATGGGTAGATCATCCTTATTGTGATATATTTAAAGTTTTCAATCATTGGACCAAATATTTTTAATTATATCAGTCATTCCAAGATTCTCCTTACACACCTTTAGCTAATAGGCCCCCAAAGTCTATTAATAAATCTATTTTTTAATTTTATGGGGAAAATAACCACTATTTCACCCATTGATAAAAACTTTAGCAATACATTGACACATTACACCCAACCACTATTAAACCCAAAGATAAGGCCGTACCTCCTCCTAAGTTATTACTAGAATATATCCCTAAATATGGGGAAGTATATTGTATTTGGCACTAGTGTGGCACACATCATACTGATCGATGTTGAGTTATCCAGCATCATGTTTGTAACTTCCCATAATTGACACCTATAGCAACCATTCCTCCTAAAAGTCATACATGCAAAAAAATTATTCCTTATCTACAGGTTATACCTCATTCTCACCCCATAGATACTATTCCCATCAAGACATCCATTGCTCACCTTGAGTATCTTATGCATGAAATCCCACATGAGCATTACTCTTTTTCATCTACACCTACCTTTTTAGTTGAGATTATATAGAAGGAAGTCTTTGCACACCTTTCTACAAATGTCAATGAGACCTTAGCTACCATCAGAATTCAACTTCATAGAGATGTTTCAAATTTTATGGATAATATTTATGGTCAAATATATCAGTATTTATGAACATGGTATGGTTTTATTTCACATTATTATATGTTATGATTTGGATTGGATTTTCAATCCATTTTCATATCTCTTATACACTTGACTATGTGTCAATATTTAATTTCACTTATCTATTTTACATCTAACATTATATTAAGTTTTATGTGTTTTATATGGTTTCATTTACTTTCACATTTTATCATGGCTTCTTGTCATTCTTTTAATGAATGCAAACTTATGATTATGAGTTCACTTCTCTCATAGATTCTTTTATTTTATTTTACAATGATTTTTTTCTATCTTATTTTACTCAAAAATTAAATAATTATTATTGTGACTTGGTTATATAATCTTGATTCCAATATTATTCTATCTACACCATATGATCAGTTAGCAAACAAGACTTCTCATTGTACTACCACCATATACTTATCTCCTTTGGATCTTGTTTCCTCCTTTATTTTCCTTTTACATACTAAGCATAAATATGATTGAAACTTGAGATTACATATTGGTTCATAGGTAATCCTCAGTGTTTAGTTAGTCATATCTCTAGGTACTTAGTTTATTTTAAACTAAAGTTTAAAGCTCATTCATGTGTATCACTTCTATCAATCATGTTGGTTATTCTAAATTCATATGAAGGAATCATAAAATCCATAAAATAAATTTAAAATCCAAATCATTTAAACAAAAGACAATGATTCAAAAGGAAACATACACATCTAAAAGTCTAATCACATCAAAATGCATGATTCATATCACATCTCCTATTTATAGTAACAGCTCAAACTCCATAGTTGGCCTCATGATAGAGCTGAGGTACATTGGGGTATGGTATACTAGTAGATTGGATTAGGAGAATTAAAAAAATCTATAAGTGATACCTACTTTCTCACACAAGTACCCAATATTCATAGTAATTGATAGATCTATAAGAGGTCCTAAGGAATGGAAAACATGTTGTGGGAAGGTAGGTCCATTTTTAATTTTATTGTTCATATAAACTTCATGATTTGATCTTAGTGTCTCACCTATTTTATTATATAGATTTATTCTTATTATGAGAAGGTATCCTTTATATTTTGATGGTCACTAGAATCTTATTGTCTCTCTTTTGTACCAATTATGCCTCATGTTTACTAAGTTTTTTCATAGACACATATGTCATGATTTATACATTCCCTCTTTCATTAAAATAATATTAATATTTCCCCTTGAGAAATATGTTTTTGTTAATTGATCATTCCCCCTAGGGTTTTCCTTTATGAGTTGTAGTGTAATACCATGGATAGGACCAAGATCTCCTCACAAACTATCATAATAAAACATTTTCTCATTTTTACCCTTATTACCATTTGCCTTATTTGTGTTCCCCTTGTGAGTTTTAGTGTAATACCATGTATATTACTAGGCTCTCCTCACAAATTAACACATTAAAAATATCTTTTAAATTATTCCCATAGTTGTTTCTACGTCATTGGTGTTTCCTTTGTGAGTTGTAGTGTAAGACCATGGATAGGATCAGGCCCTCCTCACAAAATATTCCAATACCTATTTCATATTAGAACCAAGTCACAATTAAATTGCATTCTTTAAAATTGATATAATTTGTGGTAAATTATGATTTACATGTCATTAACATACTTCCCATCTTGATCTAGTATGTTTTATGCTTACTTCATAATCACTTCACTTTTATCTTCTTATTTTCTAATTGTATGTATGTTTACAACCATTTTATTAAATTTTTCATACTTCCTTGATTGATTTAGTATGATTAATTTTATTTACCTTAAATTTTGTTTATTTTTTCATACTTATTAGCTTGATTTAGTATGATTTATTAACTTTATTGTTTTTTTGTTTTATACCACTAGTTTTTATGTGTCTTCCATTTTATTACAAATTTTCATAATTCCCAATGTGTAAAACTTTTTTGTTTTAATTTTGTTAAAATATTTTACATGATTGGAAAACATTTGTTACCCTTTTACTTTACCATTTTGGTTTATTATAGTTATTCATTTTTGTTTTTACACATTTCCCATCATGATATATTGTGTATTACATTTATTTTTTATTATTTATACTTTTATAAATCATTTTCCCTTTTATTTTTAAACATGCATGTGTATCAAATAATGCTATAAAAGAAAACATACATCACATATTTCCCATATCATATACAAATGAAACAAAATACATGTGCTAGAAAGGAAATGTATCCATAAATCTATCCACGTCCAAGTACAAATCATATATTAATGAAATGTCCATATTAATATATATATATATATATATATATATATATCATGATTTTGATACAATAAAAGTAAAAAATACAATAGATACAACTCTAAGGTTATGCTTTATCATGCCTATCATGTAACCACACTACCCATGGATGCCTGTGACTGGTCCCTTTAAATGGTTCAATGTAAAAAGGTAGTCTAGGATCTCAAGAAATCAACCTAACCATGTAGGTTATCCACCTAGGCCTATACCTATCTAAGTTATATATTAGTCACCATGTACACAACTTAATCCTATGCTAAAGTCTATTAGGCCTAAGCCTCTCCAAATCCTACCCCTATAGGTGGTTTTAAACCATAACCTTGTGCCTACAGTTGTCAAGAAGCCTTTTCCACCAGTATAAACCAAGTAACATGAGCTAGGGAAGATGGTACCACAAGATCAACCAACGTGTAAGGCTCATCATGTGACATCACCCAATTTAAAATATGATGGTGCATAGCCATAATAAGGGATCCTATCTAATCTCCTCTATAGTAGTAGTATCTACAAAACTAGAAACCAAATATACATCAAATTTCATGTATATATCTCAAATAATCTATCTATCATAAAAAAATAATGAAACTAGTGTTATATATCAAATTTTTACACCAAATCAACACATTTATCACTAGTGTTGGTATCATCAACCATGGTCTCCCAATATTCTCACCTATTGAGAACCTCCTCTATCATCTACTTATATACAAGTAAAAAATTGGGAGTCACCACCTATTCTTTTCATGAAACCCTCCTCCTCAGTGGCCTCTTTATAGACCAACTATGTCATAAAGCCATTTTAGGATCCCCCTATGTGACTATCAGCACTTATATATCCTCTTGTTAATGGTGTCTTTGTCTCTGATGAGATCTTAATAAATGCTATCACCTATGCTATGGTTTTTGATGTGCTCCCATATCTCTTGAATCCACATCCATATAATCATCACCTTAAAGCATCATCCCTCCTGCTACCATGCCTGACCGACCCATGGTCTCACTCACTAGGGCCTAATCATAGGTATCTCAACTAACACCCTTATGCTTCCTCTCCCCCTTATCTATCTAGCATCTCATGCCTTAAACATTCATCACTATATGGGTTATTGGATGTGGTATCCCCAACTATCTAATTACATGAGCCATTGGATGTAGATCCACCTATGAAGTGTAGTTGTATGTGATCTACATAAATGCAAAACTAGTAGAAATAGTGGACTAAGATAGATGATAGTAGAAATGTGATTATATAGTTTCCACACTATCTACCCTTATGTAATAGTTTGTAAAGCTAAAACATAGGGCATGGCACACACTACATGGTCCTACCTCCACCATACAACATGAAGTAACCTATCATCAATTGCATGATGTAACCCAACTGACTAATACATAATAAATATCTCATATATCAATGTTCTCAATAGAATGATGTAACCCATCATCTTCTACCCATGGTTTAATATCCCATATATATCATGCATGAGTTGGACCCAAATGATAAAACCAAAATCATATAAGGCACCCTGATCTAAGATAGACTAACACAAGGTTTTTGCATATAGAGGTACTTTGCCATCTGACTTGTGACATATCACTCATGTTGTTACAATCCCTATCATGGCCTTCCAAATATATAAAATGTCCATGACATAAACATCAATTAATATAACACGCATACTAGGATATATCCTATTTGAATATGTCACCCATTAGGCTAGGGCTCATATCTCACCCTATAACTTTGGTGTATCACATATCACCAACATCCTATCAATAGGAAGTCCAATCAAAGCATGGACATCCTCCAAGGTGATATCCACCTCTATAGTATCCCCCTTCACATCCCATCAAAAAGTATTGGTAAATTGTTCCCATGCTCCTAGTAACATGATAATGCGATCAACACTTAGTGGGATATATCTCATTTCCATGATGCCTCTAAAATCCAAGGCAACCATTAGAGCTCTATCCACTCCAACAAATGCTCCAAAAAATTTATTAGCTAGGATGCATCCACCATATGCCAAAATCTATGTTGCCTCTATAAAATATCGAATAACAAAGAATGGATTAGATCTCAATATCATAATAATAATTTACATTCTTAAATATACTCAAAAAACTATAAATTAACTACTTTGTCAACTTGTTTGAATTATTTTCCCCTTTTCCTACAAAATCAACCTATTTAATATTGAATCAGCCCTATCATGTTTTTACAATATTGAATTATCCTTCTATTACACAGTCAGCCCATTATTATAAATGTAATCAACATGTTAAATACTAAATTAGACCTTTCCTAGTTTTAATAGACTACATCAGCCTTGTGCTACATATTCAACTTCATTCAACAAACTATATTAGCCACATAGTACAAAATTTATTGGCCATAAGGTACTATGTCAGCCATTTCTGAGTTTCCAACTAGATCGTCCCTCTTCTACCTAGTCGACCACCTCTAGTGATATTATATGTACCCATTGCTACCCAATAATCCCCCTTAGATTTATCTCACCTTAAAAATTGAGTTTATAGGGTTGAATCTATTCTTAGTTTGTGATTAATTTTTAAACATTTACCATAAATGTCTTAGGCATTTATTAGCCTAATCTCTTCCTACCCAGTACCTTGTTCTACCCCTAGTTTACTTAAAATTTTCTTAAGGTCATTTTCAATCTCTACAATTTTTCTAACATCTAATTTTTTATATTTAACCTACTTTCAATTAAAATTTATCAAAATTTTAAAAGTAATGCTTCCCTTACCTACATTGCACCCACCGTAATCACTAAGCATCTTCCATGTCATAGCTATCATCTCCTCACCGTGGTTCCTCTCTAGGCTCAAATTGGGTCTCTCATAATAATATTTTATTAGAATAGTAAAATAACAAATGAATTAATTTTCACCCTATATATATTTACTATTCAAAATTATTTAGCTATTAAATATTGACAATTAGATTCTATTTTTTACCATAACCTTATTTCTACTATTTTTTTTTCTAAACCACAAGTTGTTCTAGAATATTGACATTTTTAGAGTATATATTCACATATTGCATGTATATTTTGCAAAAAAATTGATTTTTTGCTTATTTTTATAGGTTCACCTAATGTTTTTTACATTGGTCACCTTCATATTTCTTTCACTTCCTTTTATAAAGCACTAAGGTAAGTAAAGGTATGTAGTTTTTAATTTTGTCCTTTCATTTATCTTATTCGCTTCTTACTATAATTTATTTAGCTTTAGTATTATGTGTTTTTATGTTATTTTCCTAAAACACCATCTCATGTTACACCTATGTGACATGTGATGAGTTTTGATTGGGGTATATGTATACACATAATATTTTCAAACTTTATCAATTACTTATGCTTTCTCTCTTATAGGAACCCATCGAGTCTCAATCTATTTGAGTCTATGCCTTAAATAGTGTATTAAAATAGAGGTGGTCAAACCATTGGTGCTTTGTAAAATTATTATCCCCTATACCACCACTTATAATAAACACAAACATCTCCTATAAACTTCCCTAATCATTGACACCTCCCTTACACACTCCTCCAAGTAATTCATCACCTCAAATAGCACCTACCTAAGCTAAAAATTCTTTTTAACATTTACTAAACAATGTCAACCTAGGTTGATCATGTACTTAAAATATATTAGCATGTTACAGGTTTAGTTTGACCTCAACTAACCCCTAATTTGATTTTATTAATTAACGATATAGGGTTGATTGGGCTGACTCTATCAGCTAAAATTTAAAAAAGGTTTAGGGTTAGATCCAACTATATAAACACATCTTTTTCACCATTTTCATTAGAGATATAAGAATAATAACATCATATTTGTGAATCTGCTTATCCACCATTCTACTTGAGGATATTTGCTTAGGGTTTTAATACTACACTTGGAGATACAAATATTGTCTTGTGGAGAATTATTTTAGATGCATAAAAAAGTCATGTAACCTATATTTAACCTATCCTTATTATCCTTACATACCAAAACAACCTCTTATTAATCACCTTGGTCAAGGGAGAAATTAAGTCTCAGCAAGTTCATCTTCAAAGATAAGCTTTCCTAACTCTTGTTCCTCCTTTTTAAAGTAGATAGATTTGCATTTTTTAGCTTATATGCTTCTCTCTCCATGAATTAGGATTTCCTCTATATTGGCTTAAGTATAGATATACTATTTATGTTTAATTTTATGTTTATTAACCCTATTTTGTTCCACAATATTTGGTGAGCTCTAGGTTAGATTTTTATTTACTTTTTGAAATAATAAAACATAAGACCTAGATAGGGTTATCACATGGTGTTACTTGACTATAGGCTTTGGAACCCTATATAGTGATATCATTATGGTAAGTTACCCCTTGGTTAGATCTAGTAGATCCATCTTGGTCATGACCCTGATTGTCTAAATGTACCAATAAGCAAAATGGTAAGTGTGATTTATCTTCTCTGAGATAGGATTAATTTGTAGATCAACTTCACTTTCCCTTATATACACTATGAAAGTATATGAAAGACTCATGGAGGATAATATTTACTAGATATATTGTGTATAATAAGTGTGGGGAGCATGTGAATCTTTTGCCTCTATGGAACTATGAACAATTAAAGGATAGGACACATGGTACTTTGTCAATGTCTTTGACTAATCAGACATTTAAAAAATTAAAAATGTCTTTTTATAATTATTTTTGGTCCCACCTTCATGTCTTTCACTTATGTTTTGAATCCAAAATAAGTGTCCAAGTCAAGATTTTTGGTATTGGGACACTTGTTAATTTGTCACTCAATCAGGACCTATATGGACCTTGCCTTTACTATGTAGACCAAAATTGATCTAAATCCTAGGTCATCTTTAAAACAACTGATATATCTTTATCATGCTCTTAATACCAATATTATTATCACAAATATACTTTTTCCTAATGGAAACATGTGGTATAATGTCACTAATTATAGCTTCTTCATCACCTCAGTGAGTATCCACCTTGCCACATGTTTATTCTCCATACATCGTAGCCCTAGCTTCCTTGTCTAGGTTGATTTACTCATAGTGTGACACTTGTCCTCCTTATTATACTAGGTATACTTTACTTAGTATTTTATTGACCTTTAAATCATGATTTAGTGAGATATAAACATGTGGGCCGATCTTGTTCTTCTACTTAGTCATTGAGATTTGGAGCATGCACTTAGGACTTTGGTCATAGATAAGTGGGATGTTGACATGTTGCATAATCCCATTAATCTATGGGCTTGTGGAATCTATTTTGTATTTTTATCTATTTATAGGTTGTGATTTAATGATATTCTACCAAATAAAATAATCTCAAATCTTGGTGTCTTGCAAATTCCTTGCCTTAGTCATTTGAGTCAATAAAAGTGAGTAATCAAGATGAGGACATGTGGCATAATCTTGGTTTCTCAAGCACTTGGTGGAAAAGTAATTATAAATTTTTGCCTCATAATTTTTGGAAAAGTGATATGAATACATGCATCTCAATCTCATGAAACCATGTACTTTATACATAAAAAGACTTAATCATTTCAAAAATCTTTTGTGATGAAGTGGGGTGAAGACACATGGAATGATCTCAAAGCTCAAGGACTTGTGGAGTCCTTACCTTAGCCTTTTGAGTTGATATGAGTGATTAAATAAATAATGACACATGTTACAATCCCATTTTATTTATCACTCAGGGGAAAGGACTTATAACCCTTTGCCTAATAAGCCATAGAGAAGAAAAATGAAGGCACACTTCTCAATCCTATGAACCTAAATTACTTTATAGAGAAAAATACTTATTCATTTCAAAAATACTTCATGATGAAGCTAGGTTCCAACACATGGAATGATCTTAGAGATAAATATATAGCTGTTGAAATTTAAATTATAGGACCTAGCCACTCTTAAATATGATAGTTACTTCAAGTGCAAAAGAGATGTGTAGTGATGATCTATGTAAGGAAACTTTGTCAAAATAACTAAGTATGAAAATTCACTCATACTACATGGGATCATTCTAATGTGGATCAAGTAAGCATTGTAATTGTTGTTTTATAAATCCAAAAGAATATTGAGAAGAATAAATAACCTTGGGTAAAAATCAAGTTTTCTCAGTTATTCCATAAAGATAAAATCTAAATTTGATGAACATCATAGCATTAAAATCCAAATATATGCATAAAATAACTTCAATAAATGTGTCCCTTTCAACCTTTAGGCTCAGGAATCAATAGAATTACTAGAGAAACTATGGAAACACATAGTCAATTCAAAATTAGATCAAGTCTTCTTTATGAATAAAAAAATTAGACTTAAGATAATGACTTATATCTTATACTTGGACTAATTTATTTCATAAAAATACATGAACATATAATTTGAGTTCAAAGTAGGTTCCTAATTTGAAATATTTAAAATGGGGTATGTTGGTCATAATAAACTCTTATAAAAACCCTCAAGCTTTAGTTTCAACTAGAATAACTACCTATTTCTTCACATTTGGAACTAAAAATTCCATTATTGCCAAGTAAATGCCATCTAAGCAAGGTTCAAATTTATTAAAATTTTAACCCCTAGCACTATGAGTTATATCCCAAAATATCATTGAGTGCTAAAGCTAAAAATATGTAATGAATGCTTTCCATGCATTATATAATTTGTAAAATTTATTAGGGCTAGATCAAATCAATTATGCAAGTTTGAGTTTTCCAATAAACATTTAATAATCACCAATACTAAGGTCTCAATGACCTTTAATTATTACCATGGCCTAATTCCAATGGACTTTAAAATTATTTTCTAAGGTTGAATTCCAATGACCTCAAGCATTATGCATACCATGGTCCAAGTCCATGGAATTTTAAAAAAAGTATAATACCAAAGGTGATATCAAAACATGGACAATAGGTCCTTGTAACCTTCAACATCTATGTTTGTAATTTTTTCATGAGAGTATTCTCATCTTTTATAAATACAATAGGCCTAGTAAAATTTATAACATTCATTATTATTCATTATCACCTATCACTAGTTGCTTTATCAATAAAAATTTAATGGAATAATTTGTATACAAAAATCATACAAGTAATAGGCATAATACAGTACACAAAATGGATTCATAACACAAGATGGTTGAAACACAAAAATCAATAAATGGATATAGAGTATATATTTTAAAATCCCATTTTTATTTTTACCTAAATATTATGCATTTATATAATGTGTACAATGTTGGATAAAATAGTTTTCTTCTTAACCTAGCTCATATCAAGGCAACATGTACAACCATGAAAACTGACATTAATAGTACCAGTATCATATATCTCAAATCAAATATAATATAATTATTAAATTATTTAATAAAATAATATGTCTAAAACATCATAATTTAAGATTAAAACTTCTACAAATGTCCCATAGTCATTAATGCATCAAAATAGTACTCAGATAATTATAGAGAGTTTGGTGGTCATGACATCCATCCCCTAAAAGAATGCACCATCTTGGGGCCTAAAATAAGTAAGGATAGTGCTACCAAAAACTATTTTCATTTTCATAAGTATCATTTTTATCACCCATATAATCCCATTGGATCAACTATTGATATAAATTTTTGTTTCATAGACTAATGTTCCGACAAGCCAAAATCTTGATGGGTTCTAGCTGAATCATTTCCTCATCTACCACCTAGAGAGTATTCTAGACTAGAATATGAGATAGGTTATAAATATACTTCATTAGTAGTGACACATGAAAAAAATCATGTATTCTGAAAAGAGGAGGAATATCTAGACAATAGTCCACTAGGATTATCTTTTCCATTATGTCGAAAGTAATAAAAAATCATGGAACTAGTTTGGAAGCCTTTCCAAACTTAATGGATATTTTATGAGGCTTTACCTCAATAACAATTTGTATGATATTTAAAATTATCTAATTTAATTTTTAAGATAACATATCTCTTCTACCAATCAAAGGTAGATTTTAATATTTGGTGAATAATAGTCATTTGTTCATAAAAATATTGCAAAGTTTCTAGGCCTAAAAACACTTAGTTTTTTTAACTTTGCTAGCCTAATAGAGTTTTTTAATTTCACCCATACAAATATTAAAAATGTTTCATCTTAATTATAGAATTATAAGTATTATTATAAACTAATTCCTCCATGTGGAGGTAGTAATCCCACTTATACTATTGATCCATCACATACATTCTCAGCATGTCTTCAACAATAAGATTTAGCCACTTAGTTTGACCATCTATTTTAGGATGATATGTTGAATTAAAATTCAATTTGGTGAAAAAAATTATAATCAAATAAATTATCTCTATCATATATAATCCCTTATAGTAAACCATGAATTCAAACAACCTCTTTCATGAATATATTTTCAAGGATGGCAGCATCATTCATAATATATTCTACTATGAAATGAGCAACATGTGTTAATTTATCAATTAAAACTAGGGAGGGGGTTTTTTACGATCCCTCCAACTAAGCCACAAAATTTGAATAACCTTAGGCTATGGGTATCTTGTAGTGGCATTGAACCTCTAGAGAAGTTCAACTTCCTATTGATAGATCACTTAGACTAATGTTTATGCTTAGAAAAGGGTTATAAATAGGGAATAGGGTTACTAAGAAAGATAAAAGGGTGATGCACCAAATTTAAATATACACCCACATAAGCTTGAAACCAACACTATATTATCATAAGATAATGTTTGCTCATACAATCTCACAAACTAGCTAATTATATAAGTATTTCATGAACTAGGCCCACCAAGCAATCAAGGAAGTAAAGATGAATTCTAAGATTCACACCAAGAATCCATTAATGGTAAAAATAACACAAGTTTATACCTTCAAAGAGCTTGAAAATAAATTAAAAGAGGTAATAAAGAAGTACAATGAACATAGAAGAATATCTTTCACAAAGTCATCATGTTCAAACTTACTAAACATAAGTTAAAGGCAAGAGATAGGTAAAAATTGATCTTATTCTTCAATAGGTAGTTCTTAAAAAATTTGATAGGGTTTAGCCTTATCAAATTAGAGTCTCCTACTATTAAAAAATTATAGTCCTTGTGAGGATTATAAATTAGAGAGATCCTTTTGCAATAGGGAATAAATGGGAGATATAGGAGAAAGGGGAAGAGAGGGGAGAAGCACACAATCAGAATTCACTAAATGAGTTGTCACCACCTTTCAATGAATTCTTAACCACATTTTCATCAAATCAAGACTAATCCTCCATTGACAAAATAACCTTAATTTATCCCAATATGCTTTAAGCCTTCTCATTAGTTTAGAAACATAGTGGAAGACAAGAATATATTGAGGATGATGAGTCATGATCCTACCAAGAAGGAAAAATCTTTTAAAGTCTCTAAAAATGTATTAAATGTTCCACCTGCACTCTCCAACCACTAAATTCTCCTCATTGTAACTCTACACCATCTTCCACTTACTTTAATTATAAAGACAAAATCCCCATATCTTTGGATCTGACAGAGCCATGACTATGTCTACTCTAAATGGTTGTAGGTACCTATTTGTCAAGGGTATGACTATGTCAAAATATAAGACACTCTTTTCATAATCACAATTATGCCCCTACTTTGAAACCTAAATATAGGTATACTATAGATGAAAACCAATTCCATTTATTGGTTTTCATATATTAATAATATCAATGAAGATCCAACATGCCACATAGCTTCATTCTTGATCTCTATTAGGTCTAAATAGACCTATTCTGACCCTGAGCATTGTGGAAGCCAAGAACTCATTATACATGTGGATCTCTTTCAAATAATAATGAAAATAGTCATGAATCAATACTGCAGTCTTAGAGAACCAAGTCTATAGGTAATAAATTTTCAAACCAAAGGTCCAAATTGAGATTTAATGATGACCTTCAAACTTGAAATATCTACTTTGGGTCAACCTAAATTGTATTTGGTTCTTGATTATATCCATTTGCCTACTTGGGTCCACAAAATCCTTTTGATCTAATGTGTCTGCCTATGTGGCATCCTTTCCATGTTGTTTATCATATTTTAAAAATATATTTTTTTCAAATTTGGACATGTGTCTTCATCTCATGCCTATCCCTAAAAACTAGATCAAATTCACCCCATCGATCTTCATTTAGAGTCTTCTAACCTTGAATTTCATCTTCACCCATTGATCTTTGATCTAGGATTCCTAGATCATGACACTTGTCTATTCCATGTGCTTTTTATTGACCCTATAGTTAGTATCCATCTGGTTACCATGATTACACCACATGGTGACCTCTAGTGAAATTTGGGCTCATTGACTTCTTAACTTTATTCACACCATTGATCTCCTCTATAAGTTTGAATACAAGTCATCGATCCTTGATCCACTTGATCAAACACATGACATTGATCTATTAACCCATTATGATCGTGAAAATTGGCACCATAAAATTCATCCATAGGATCCTCTAACCTATTGACATTGAGCTTGTAATTGATCTTGATTTGCATAATTTAACTCGTACCATTTATCTTGAGTGTCCCATTATCTCAAGCTATTATTTATGTGCCATTGATTTATGATCTAATCAAGCAATATCTTGACATTTTTAGCATTGAATTCACTTTTATGATCCTTTAAATATTTTTGAATTCAAATGGATATTTCTCATGGCTTTAATTTGATGTCTCCAAGCACATACCATGCTACTAGATCATTTTTAAAGGCTTATATCTTAAGATAAAAAAATCATCAAGACACAAAATTTTCAAGGGATAACCTTAGAATAAAATACATCATGTTTTTTTAATCTTTCAACCTTGGTTAGCTTCCCAAGTACATTTATTAAATTCACAATCAAACTAACATGTTCATTCTTACATGACACACTATGATGATTTGGTTCTTCTAGACTTGTGCTAGTCATCGTTTGATCTATCAAATATCTAATAAACCTTTGGAGACTTTGAGAAAGCCTTTATTCATGCCCCTTGAATTCCATGAACACCATGGAAACCTTTTTGATCCTTTCACTTGTAATTTTAGACCTATTTCTAGATTTGCTTCCTAAAAATCATCAAATTACACTTAAATCTTGCTTAAAGTGTTTCAAAAGCTTACAAGTGACACATGATATTATTCTTCCACCATTGGATCAATAACTTAACCAAAAATATACTTGGAGTGCTTCAAAAGAATGGTCTAATCCATTTGGTCAAAAGCTTTGTATGTGGGCCAAAAATTGAAGACACTTCAATGAGAATGCATAATTATGACATCAAATGCACAACATAATTAAAAATTGATCTTGATTATCATGTCAAATGCATTTCCAAATGGATTCAATTTAGGTCGGATAGGTTTAAATATGTAATATGTCACTCAAATAATCCCCAACATAAAGGAATGTCAAATGTATTTCTTAATGCAATTAATAAAGAGATCCACATAGTGATATAAATATTGTTTTGAAGTATATTTGTAGATCTGAATAATATCAAAGTGAAACATACTAACACAGCTATAAGAATGTCATTTTCCAAGCAAATAGGTCACAAAAAGGTGTATCATGATGTCAAATCCATCATTCTTCCTTTGCAAATACTGATGGATGATATAAATGGTAGATATTCACATTTTCAACTCTCATTATCACCTAATATAATACCAATAATATGTTTAATAAGAGCTAATGTGTATGTTTATCTCATACATCTAATGGTAAATCCAAATACATAAAGAGAACACATAGAATTATAATATAATTGATATATTATATTTCACACTATGAATATTACACCTTATTCCCTATTACATTTCATTTTAACCATTATAAATATATAATAAGAATATTTCCTATTATCAAGGAGGTTGATTTAACAACTCTCATATATTTTTGAGTTGGTTGAACAACTCCACTCACTTATAGAAAACTATATATATATATATATATATATATATATATATATATATATATATATATATATATCATTTTTACATAAATAATATATTATTAACTAACTTATCATAAGTAAGTAATATTTACCATATGATAAATAACTAACTATATGTGAACACTAGTTTTCCTAATAGATACAGAGTTGATGATACCCTGAACAAAGATCTATTTTATAAAATATAGTTGATTCTCTCATTTTATCAAAGAGATCATTGATCCTAGGGATAATATTTTTTTTTCTTAATGGTGACCTTATTCAACATATGTTATTAAATGCTAACTATTAGAGTATCATCCTTCTTCTTAACAAAGACAACTAGATCTCCCTTCGGTAGCACACTAGGTTGAATCATCCCTATATCCATCAAATCTTGTAGCTGAACCTTGAGCTCTATTATATATTCTACATTCATCGTATTAGGGTATTTATATTTAGGTGTAGATCTAGGTATGATGTCAATTAAAAAATCAAATTCTCTTTTAAGAGGTAATCCTAGTAACTCTTTAGGAAATATGTCTATAAATTCTTTTAAGATAGGATAGTCCTAAAGGATTGATCCATTTTCTTAAAAAATTTCATTTATCTTAATAGAATATAACTTACACCCTTTTCTTAATTCTCTTTTCATTTTTAAGTTTAAAATAATCTTCTTAGCTTAATGGTTAATAAAACCTTGGATCACTACAAGTTTACCACCTTAGTCAAAACATTATATCTTTCTATTGAAGTATTCAATTTTTTCTTGATGTTGATGTAGCCAATCCATTCCTAAAATTGAATCATATGATCCCAATGGTGCAAGGAACAAGTTTACATGAGTATTAAAAACTCCTAGATCAATTTCATCATATTCTATACATTTAGAAACATGTACTCTTTTCCTAATGCTAAACTCTACCTCTTATATTTCTCTTAGTTTAGAGGGTTTATTTTTACATTTAAAAATCCTTGTAAGATAAATAAAGCTATCAGTAGGTCCTAAATCAATAAAAATTTGAAATAAAAACTTTAAATTATACATTTGGTTTCAATCAAAGTGGATTGAAGGTATGCATTTCTATTTTCTATAGCAACATAATCTCTATGATTTAAGGCCTAATTACCTTGCAACCAAGGTAAATCCTTATGGTAATGATTTTGAACTCATTCTCAAAATGTCATAGTAGTTTTAAGAGGCAAAGGGATAGTATTATCTCCTGTGATAGGTCCATGAAAGTTTTCTTGTTATTGGTTGTGTTCACATTACCCGTTTTCACATAGGATAAGATTTAGAATCTCTAATATTATTTTGAAATTTTACTATAGATATGTTTCTTTTACCAAAATTCATTTTCTAATCATTTTTATTGAGATAGTCTACAACTTATTATTATGATAATCTTGTCTTGCCTTCTAATGATACTTCTCTTTTTCTTCAACATGATGTGTTGATTCTAGGGTAGCAACTAAAGTATGTGGGTTAGTCATGTTCACATATGCATAAGTACTTAATTCATTCTAAATTTAAATTAGTAATCTTATTTTCCTCATCCTTCATGTAATTCACATGATGTAGGAGACCTAGAAACTTATTTTCATAATTTGAAATAGACATTGTTCCCTGCTTCAACAACTAGAATTCTTATAATTTTCTACTCTTTATAGATACTATTCACATATCTTTTTTTGAATTACTTATCAAATTTTTCCCATGAGAGTCATGGAATCATACCCCTTGAGAGCACAAAGGGGGTTCCACCATAAAGTATCATCGCCAACTAATTTTTAGGCTTATATATGAACTTTGATATTGGATCCCATATTATGCAAAGTGAAATATTTCTATAATTTAATTAGCCATGCCTTAGCGACATCCCCAATATCTCCAATAAATAACTTGGAAGGAATAATATTTTTGAGTTCCTTGATGATGGGATCTACAACATATTTTTACCTTGGATTCACATCTTGAGGCTTTTCTTCTTGCTCACCTTCCTACAATTTTTCTAGGTGGATCAACCTTTGATTGTACCCTTCCCTTTTCACTTGAATGTTATGCAGTGCACCCAAAAATTCATTGAGAATAACATTATGACCATCAAGGATGTCATTTTTAGGTTTGTCCTTGTCCTCATCATTACTAGTGTTATTATTAGCATTAGCATCAATATTTACATGCTCATTTTGATAGTTATTATCAAAAATATCAATTCCAACATTCTTGACTCCTTATTAGCTCTAGTTCTCACCATCCTGAGACATATTAAACATAAATTTAGCTAATGATTCCCAAAATTCACTAGGGTTGGATGAGGCTATGATACCACATTTCATAACCCCAAAAATTCAAACCATCTAAAATTTGACTTCCATGGTTATGAATATCAATTCTAAAAAAATGGAAATGATTAGGAAGATTGTATAAAAATAAAAAGTTAATATGTCACAAAGGAAGAAAAATATAATTCAAGTATGAGTGTTAGTATATACATTATAATAATGGTTCTGAAATAACACCATACCTCAATGACTTTTCCTTTCATGACAAGACATACTTCCAAAAAGGTTATAAATCCTTTAAAGATAAATTTCCATTAAATACCTTGTTGTGCCAAGGAAAATGGTGACCAATCATACCAAATTCCAAAAAAAAAAAATGAATTTAAATGTTACATTATAAAACCAAATCATATTTCATTATTTTTAATGGAGTGAGTGCAATATAACAAACATATTCTCCACATATATACACTATAATCTTATATAAAGATTAAATTTTATAAGCTAAGAACCAAATAATTAAAACTACAAATAAACATGCATGCTCTCTTGAATATTTTTCTAAATGTTATGATGGTTAGCTAAAAAATCCAAGAATATATACACAAACATAATTTAAAATATATTGAACTCCATGTTAGTGTAATTCCAAATGTAAAACACTTTTAACTTCTAACGAAGATCATTAAGTAGGACCATCATATCATGTTTTGGATGTCAAGAGACCTTGGAAGTATTAACCTTCACCTTATTTCCTTTCTTAACTTAAACATTAATACATATAAGATCAATCTTGGAAACTTGAGTCTAATGGTATTTCAATATATAGTAAACATATTTAGGCATGGCAATAATAAGAAATTTTTTTTATCTTAGCTTGAAGTATGAATCCATAATAGTTAAATAGTTCACACATAACTACCATGCCACTAAAATAGGTTTGCACTTGAATTTCAAGTAGGTCACTATTTTCTTCATGTGGTAAACCATAATATATATGTGACTAGTCAAAACGTCAATGTCTAAGCATTCACGTAATCATTTAATATTCAATATCCATGTTAAGTTTGCTTACATATATTAATGGATTTTGTAATATAATAATAAATTTATCATTTCAACACTATTTAATATAAATCAAAAAATTGTTATTTTAAAGATCATATTAGCAATATTAGACCAAATTGCATCATTAAATACAAATACCTTTTGTTGAATTTCAATAGAATATCTAGTGTTCATTAAATACATTAAAAAAATAGAGTAATTGTCATATATAAATAACATTAATTCTAATAGTATTAACCAAAAGATATGTCACTTATAACATAAATGAAATAAAGCAACATAACAATTGGGAAATTAACATATTATAAAGTTAGCTCCAAAACTAAAATCTTCACCAAGAGTTTTTATGCCTTGAAATATAAGAAAATGTTATAAGACCTCCAAACTAGGGGCTTGATTAAAATATTAAGTTTACTTCCCATCATCCTTTTTCCCACTCAAGATAATTAATCCAAACAACTCTATTATAATTTGAATTACCTTTAAACAACTCTACACCCATTTTTACTAACCATCAAATGGTAAGTCAACTTATATAAATAACCCATAATCATATTTAAATGAATTCCAAATATAAGTTTCTAATTTATTTGAAAGATAAAATCAATATGAACATTATTTTGGATTAAATATAATGATAACTCCACATAATAACCTAGGATGAAGATTATAGCCTTAAGAGATTAAGTTATAGTTATAGTGACATTTTGCTTCACCAAATATGAATAAATAAGATTCAATAAATAACAAATAATCAAAAGTTATGGCCATACTAATATAAACAAATTCATAAATAAATGTTACCCTTTTATCCTTCACAAAATAAATTAAAGCATATTGACCTCAATGATATAATAATTAACCCATTTTAAGGATAACTATGAATATACTACAATATCAAAGAATGTGTAATTTAACAATACAAGTCCATCAAGCAATCTATAGTTAACACTAAGTTCCAAAATAGGCTACAACCATGTATATGCATGAGTTATTCCAAACAAAACACTAATTCCAAACATGATTATACAAGGCTAGAAATGAAATGTGTAGTGATTACATTCTAACCATATTCACTTCATGTTAGAATGGTCTTCATTAATATATTCCAATTGAATTAAATATTTAAATATAAACGGTTAATGTGTGTGAGTGAATAAAAACTATTCACACTTCAATAACCAATAATTAATTTATCTCACATAAGATATTAATGGACATGGCTATATAATTTTTAATGCACAGAAAAGTAAGTCTAATCAAAATAAAAAATAGGCTTGATCCAAAATTCCCACCAAACATCACTTCCAAAAGATAAAAACCTTCTAACTAAACCAAAAAAATCATATTAAGTATTTAATCTTAATAAAATAATATATTAAATAGGCATTTCTAAATTATAAACAAATTATCATATGACACATGATTATCAAATAGAATTTTATACAAAATAACTCAACCATTGAAGAGAAAAACAACAATGTGATGAGGAAGATTAAATACAACTCAATCCAAATTTTAGTCACTATATAGAGTAAATAGGTTAAAATTATTATAAGTTGAAATGAAATATCAAACTACCATCATTTCAATAAATCTTTTTTCATCTAAAAATTAATGGCCTTAAGATTATATAGTGAATCATTTTTGAAATTTACAATAGTGTACATTTCAAAAATAATCCAAGCATGAAGAGGATTCAACCACCAGCTTGCAGTAATCTCTAAAAGAGTCAAAAATGAAATACACTTATAAATCATCCAAAATAGTTGTCTAATCATCCAAATGACCCCAACCATATACTAGATACCTACCCACCCCAACCATTAGTTGGAAAGTGTAATAGGTTACCTCATATTGAAACCATCACATACAAGTAAATGAGTAAGATAAAATTATGAATGATATCCATGGTTAAAGGTTGGGTTTGTTTATATGTAAATAACCCATAACACTACAACAAACCTAAATCATGCTAACACACAATTTTCTACAATAGAACAGGTTCTATGACCATGTAAACAGCATTGCAAATCACAAACCTAAGCAAGTAAAAGAATGAGAAACTTTACATGATAATAAAAACACCAACTCACATGGTGTTCTACACATACATAGTTTGAGGTAAGTGTAATAAAAAAACATCACTTTAATCCTATATTTTTTTCAAGGGCAAGATAGAGCCACCATGACCTCACCCAGTACTAGGTTTCCTTGGCCACATATTTTTAGTCCAACTAGACCATTTTTCATGTAGATCAAAATAAAAATGAATGTATTATACATTATTTCTTTCATTTAAAGTAAAATTACAAATTTAACTTTGCATACAAGCCTAAAAAAACATACCATAACTTACTTGTTCAATAATTCCCCATGGTATGTGTTCATAACCATTCATCCAACACAAACTTTCCTTTCTTTTTTTCCTTTGTTTTTCCTTCATGGCTCTTTCCCCCTTTCTTCTATCATTCTCTTTTGAATATATTTAACTCTTCCAAAAACCCTTAATCTATTTTTGTTTGAATGTTTTAAACATGTGATATGACTGCTCCTATGACTAATATAGAAATAGGTAAGAATAGGTTAGTATAACTTAGTTGTGCAATTGATTGAATGATCTTGAATAGGTGCTTGCTTGGAATTTTATATATGGATAATCAATTGAATTTAACTTGTATTTATACCATATATTTTGAAATTTTCCTCACATAAGGGTTAATGAAACATAATAGACCAACTCGTACATTTTGAAAGATTTATAAATTTGAGTGTTTAGAAGGCATGGACACATACATTAGAGAATGTGTAGTGGAGTTAACACTATTATCAAAGTATAAACACAACTATCTAAGAACATATAAGGTTTTTAGAGCTCTATAATTGACAATGAAGGATATATATTATAATTCAAGTGTATTATGGGTTAAAAGTGATTTGGATAATCACAATAACATGGTCAAACTATAATATGAACATTTATGCCCAGTCAAATGGTGAATGCAATCTTGCCGACTGCAAGGAAGGTCAAGAACTAAAGGGTATATCCCTAAGTGATATTTTTCAATTGTACAAGACTAATTTTACATATAAATTCATATTTAATCATATGTAGGATACAAAATATTCCACATACCATGATAAAATATTTTAATTAACTATTTTATAATAAAAACCAAGTATTATATTACAAATTTTAATTGATAATAATTTTATTGTTATAGCTTCCAATAGACATCAATATATGGCTCAATCAATTCATCAAGAAAGGAAGTCATTTTTGGTTATCATAGAATTACTAGACATAAAGTAGATAGTTGTGCAATGTTACAACAAAATATTCAAAAGTTTAAGGATGGTGTTATCATGGTAATACAAGTACATAAAAATCCAAATATCATGGATGAACTAATGTTAGTCTCCAACAAGACCCATTATAAGAATAAATCACATAAAGTGTACATGCATCCATAGAAAATACCCATTGACTATTCAAGTTTTCATTAAGGATGATCATTGGAAATAAGTTCAAGTTGATGAAGAAGAAGGTACCAATACATGTAGAATTACATTTATAAAACAATTGGATTAAAAGATAGATTATTTTTAACACATTATATATTGTGATGGATTGATAAGATATATTACATTATCAATATCTTGTGAGACAAAAGTGGACACATTAGTGTTTGTGATGCACACCAGAAAACTACACATTTTTATTAATGGTAAAATCAGGTTGTTAAATGGAACCCACCCCATTACAAACTATAAATATGTAGGTTTTAAAAACTATAAGTTTTTATAAAATCATATTGAAAGACCAAAAGAGATTGATAATACCACTTATAATAAAATGATAGCCAAAATGCATCATAAAAATAGTACTAAAACAACACTACCAACTTGACACTTTCACCTTTCAATTACATCATTTAAATTTTTATTCATGTTTGTAATCATTATATCCATTATCTAAAGTCATTCCCTTCTTCTTATTTTTTTACCATGCTCCATACCTTCATTCTTCCTTTTAGAATCCAATCTTAAACCTTCCATATTTTAAAGATAATTCTACATAGAAATAATTTTAAAATCTATAATCATTCTTAGATTATCATTGAGTGTTTCATTTTCATGCTCAATACTTGAAACCTTATCATTCATTATTTCCATCTATATATTGATTTCCATTAACTCAACCCTCATACAATTAATTCCATCATTATTATTCATGTTATTAATAGTTTCCTTGAGCCTAGTATGATCCCTCATAATCTAGCAAAAAAAGGCCTTATACAACTCTATTTCATCACCCATTTTTTCCAATTCATTATGTATATCAAAGGTAATTATAAAAATATCATGAACCTTGTCCATTTTCTCTTTTTTATAAGTTCCTTCTTGCCTGTTAGTAACCATCACATTTTCCACACACCCCTCCTTAATATATTACAAACTGTTAACAACCTTATTTAGTTTATTCTCTTCTATAGCCATAACACAGTCTTCAACATTGCCTTTCATAGGATACTCATTAACCATCTACAAATAACTTGATCTTTCCCACCCTTCATCCACATTATCAGTATCCTAAGTAACAAGATCAATAGGCTTTCTACTCCGACCTCCCTCTTGATCCTTCCTTTATTTTTTCCCTATTGAGATCTTGAGAACTCTTTTAGATTCCAGAGTTGACTTACAATATTTTTTCTTAGGATAAGGGGTTATATTGGAAGGATTAGACCTTTAAAAAACTTGTAAATCAGAAAAATAGTAGTCTGATGTAAAGGGTATTGCTTCTTCCCTTTCTTAACATCTAAAACAAAACTTTCTAATGAATGTAGAATGTAGAATGGAAGACTAATATGGATTTAACATCTAAAGTAGTTCATGATTAAAAAATGATAAAAATTAAAAATCATGATTCTACCTTTGAGTGTCACATACCTCATAATGGAATAAAATAATAACTACATGTCACACTAGGATAGTAATGGTTATAAAAAATCCAAGCTACCATTGATATTCCAAATAAGTGTATTGCATTAAATGTTTGTAAATAATACAATAAAAATTAATCATGATGAAATGAATGAGAACCAAAATATCAAAGATTAAATAATAAATGAATTTAAATATATTAATAATATGACACTTGACCCTTCACTAGAGTTTAAATAACTTCCATGCATGTGCATAAACACCTTGAGAAGGAAAAGAGAAATATGATCGACATACCTTGGTATGATGAATCCAATGAAGATGATGTGTGTATATTTGATATGATTATATATATGGAGATAAATAATCTATTACTAAATTATAGGTTTACATTTCAACATCCCTTGGATGCAATCTTAGGATTGTAAAAAATTCAATAAAAATAAAAATAAAAATAAATAAATCAAAAGTTTAAAAAAATAAAATATTCAAAAAAACTCAAACTAGGACCTATGTATGACATGGTTTTCTATTATACATGATTTATTTATGTTATTTATCATATACATGGTGAATTATATATTTATTTTTATGTACATGATTTTTATGGTATACATGAGTGGGATGAACGACATATAGGTTGCATATGATACCTAAACATACATATGCATGACATTCATTACACCAAGGGATTGCCTTCAATCAATTGGAACATGCCTACACTAGGGGAATGTTGGTACACTTATTAGGTTATATCTCTCTATATTGATCCATTTATCATAGAATACTCTTGTACATGGCTTTCTCTTGTTTATAATTTTATAGTGTTATTTTCTATAAATATTTTTCATTGCCATATATAATGATGATATTGATTGATTGTGTGGAATAACATTTCTTGATCCATATGTGTTTGATGCTGATGATTACTAAAAAAATATCATTGATGTGTGATATATTATGTGTTCTATGAGTGCATTGATTTTGTTTTGTCACATCACATATTAGTTGTGTTAGAGAATCCTCTAGTCCATGCCATGGCCATGTTTCTTGTGTCACTTTAAAGTAGTCAATTTTGCATCATGTCTTGGGTGCTTATGTGATTAATGATAATGATATTTTATGTGCATGTCTGTGTGGATACATATATGAATTTTTTATCTTGGTGATATGATTTATATCATGTATTCTTATATTGTATCAAATTCCATGATATTATCATGCATCTATTATGTTTCTTATTACTACATGCCTAATTGATAATTGACATGATACTTGTATACCCATTGCCTTAGATTAAGTGTTTCATATGTGCTTGAATGATCAAAATATTTGTATTCTCACATATATTATTTTATTTATATGTATACATACTTTACATGATTAAATTTTTATTTATAATACATGATGTTCATAATTCCTTTTAAGA